>QZLH01000132.1:119188-143826 GCA_003833135.1 Oehlia diaphana | reverse complement strand
AACAACAAAGTAGGATATTATTTGCTTGAGTTGGTTATCAAGTGAACAAGAAAAATAAAAAAAATAAAAAAAAAAAGAAGAAAAAAAGGGAATAAAAAAATAAAAATAAATAAAATAAAAAAGAAAAAGCAGGTAATTCTTCTAGAAGTTACCCACTTTGCTCACCCTTACTCAATTCAAACAAACAAATCCAGTACCCTACTAAGTAAAATTTGTGAACTCCCCAACTTATTGAGTTATCCGTTCTAATTTTAGCTTAGGAAGTTACTCACTTTGCAAATAAAAAAATACACAACTTTTTTAAAGTCTTTTAAGCCATTTACATTCATCTAGAAAATCAGTAATGCTCTATTCAGAGGATTTTTATCTGTTGTCCAATATTTCAATACAAATAGTGCTGTAATTGATAAATAAAAAAAGAGATAAATACAATCCAATAATAAGAAGTCAGATAACAAATATAAAGTATAAATTTCAAAAAAAAATATTTTTCACATTTTTAATACTTAATACATACTCTTTTTCAAAAAGTCCTCTAAAAAATTTCTTCATTTTACCAGTGATTGTAAATCTCTGCATTTACCTATTATGAGAAAGAAAAATTATTAATAGTGTGCTAAATTTTTATTTAATCATAAAGAAGACATAGCCAATTCCTCCTTTAGAATTAGCAGACTTTACTAACAACAAAGTAGGATATTATTTGCTTGAGTTGGTTATCAAGTGAACAAGAAAAATAAAAAAAATAAAAAAAAAAGAAGAAAAAAAGGGAATAAAAAAATAAAAATAAATAAAATAAAAAAGAAAAAGCAGGTAATTCTTCTAGAAGTTACCCACTTTGCTCACCCTTACTCAACTCAAACAAACAAATCCAGTACCCTCCTAAGTAAAATTTGTGAACTCCCCGACTCATTGAGTTATCCGTTCTAATTTTAGCTTAGGAAGTTACTCACTTTGCAAATAAAAAAATACACACCTCTTTTAAAGTCTCTTAAGCCATTTACATTCATCTAGAAAATCAGTAATGCTCCATTCAGAGAACTTTCATCTGTTGTCCAGTGTTTCAATACAACTGATAAATAAAAAAAGGAATAAATACAATCCAATGATAAGAGGTCAGATAACAAATATAAAGCAAAAAAAAAATTTCGCGCTTTTGATACGCACTCTTTTTCAAGAACTCCTCAGAAAATATGTGCACCTTCATCTTCGTTTTATCCTATCACTCTATAATAAAAAAATGATTTTTTTTTTAATATTTGTAATAAAGATTCAAATATAAAAATAATAAAGTAATAAATATTTACTATTAGCTTTGCTGAAAATATCGTCAAAAAATTTTGATCACGGACGTCACTTTGTCCCTTTCTTAAGCGTACGCGACGTCTTTGTTTGTTAGGCTTCTTCAGAACGATCTTTTCAAAACTTTTCAAAACTCCTTCGAAATGAACTAATATTGTAGAATCGTCCGATCATGAGTCAAAAAAGAATTTACATAAAACAATACAAAAAAAAAAAAAAAAAAAAAAAAAAAAAAAAAAAAAAAGAATTTTTACCATAATGCAAAATCTAAAATTTAATTTAATCGTCATCATCGGAATCATCTTCACAAGAAGGATACATTTGTTACATTATCCCAATACCAAAATCCATTAGATAACTTATGAAAATCGGCAGTGATATGCATTCCGGGCATAGCATAAATTCCTAAATCTGAATTTACACAGACATAAAAAAGTTCCGCAGTAGACACATCGAATTCACGTTAGTTTCTTGAGATCAGTTTCTTGCGTGTTGTGTAATTCATTAAAATTTTGAAGGGTTTCATCTGCGGAAGCCTTCGACTGCATTAATGCCAAATAACTCTCCTTCCCCCTTTGATATTCCAATCATTGACGCTACCATTTCTTCTCCATTACAAGGACCATCAAGCATACCATATAATTCTCCTCCGCGCAAAGAATACGCCTTGTTGAGTTTTCCTGGCGCATTCTGTGCGAGCGCTTTGCAACTTGGTAATCCTTCTTTTGCATTGTGAGCGATTTGCAAAGCCGTTTGCATATCTTCTTCATACTCCGGACATACCTTTACCTTATGGTTATGTAAATAATTTAAAAATGATATCACAACCTGAGGTCCTTCGCGAAATTGTTCCATTTGAACATAACCAGTTTTATCGATTAAAAGCTAGACAAGTAGACGCGAACAATGTACGTGAAGTTTACTTCCAAGTCATCTGCTTCTTCGTCGATATATTCTGTTGCGCGGCGTGCAGAAATTTCTTCTGCGTCCGCGTCTGCGTTATCGAGTCCATCCTGACCTAAGAAAGACCTAGGACCAGTGCTAATTCCTCCGAAACGTAGATAAGAATTGAAAACCTGATTCCGAGTGGAATTGAATTTGCGGTTCTTTTATATTTCTGAACAGCTATTTCCACGCGATATGAGAGTATTTTTATTTTTTAGAGTATGAAAGTATTTTTTTTTTGATGGTATATTTATATGTTGAGTTGTAAAAAAATCGCGACTCGCGACTCGTGAGTCGTGAGTAAAAAAATGATGACTAACATCATATCTCATGTGGATGATGTGCGGAACTCGTGTGCGCGCCTATCATGGTACGGCGATTGAATATATTTAATACCTAACAACTAATACTACAACTAATATAAATAAACTATAATAGATATATTAAATACACAAGTAGCTTTATGTAAATTTAAATATAATATAATCAATACTTCGAATTGTGGCTTAGTGATTAGTAATCATATTTGAAGTTTAGTATTTTACAATAATTTTATGTCCGACATTAAGAATGATGTCAAATCAAACTATAAAGATCGGAGAGTCATATATTATCAATAACATTATTTTTTTTTCATTGACTAGTGATTAAAATTACAAACACTTACGGTACTGATTATTTTATGTAAAAAAAATAGTAATATGATAATGCTACTACTGTAAACTCATAAAATATTGCAATTTACTGTATGACTAGTTTGTAACTTTTGTAACTCAGAAGATGTTTACAAGTGCACAGCCTAAGGTTGCTTGCCGAAACCTTCTTAATAACTGCCGAAACCTATACGGAAAATGCCGAAACTATATTAAATCATATTAAAAATCCTGCCGAAACTATAGTAAACATATAGTAAAATCTTGCCGAAATTTATCGCAGGATTTTGGAGAGGTTTTGGCAAGCAACCTTAGCACAGCCGCAACAAAAAAGTATATATCCTATTTAAAATAAATTAAGGTATTAGATTCGGAGAAAATAATGGGTGGTCGGAGTAAGAAAAAAGGTTGTATAGTCTTACCAATCTTCTGTGCTTTATTTTTTTTACCATCTCCGGCAGAAGATTCCTGGAATGCCGGCCAAAGACACGTATAATTACGATATTTAAAAGCCTCATAGTTATCAAATACGAACTTGAATAAATATTAACTGAACACCTTTTGTAAGAGAATTCGTATAAATTCTACTATTCAGTATTTCAATAAGACTTGCATATCAACAATAAAAGACGAGACTGCAGTGATGTGCATTTTGTGCTTCCAATAAAATAAAATTCGGATTGGAAGCAAAGGTTTTATTAGTAAATTATGCTTCCAATCTTCCAATGGCACATCACTAGATCACTAGACGAGAGGATACTAATATATCATCTAATTACAGCTAATACATATTTCAATGAACGTTAAAGCGAAATTAACGAAGACATCCAAAATGGATGTTATAATTACAATTGTAATACGTATTACTTTTTTGTGATTACTACTGAATATATCATATACTGTAATCCTTATTATACTGTATTACGATCCCAACCTTACTTATAGTTTGTCAAAAAAAAAATAGAAGTATGTAGTTAACCGAATTCAATTATAAAATATTTAAAACATTTGCAATCGCAAACTTTTTTTCATGTGATATTCCACATACAATATTGTTTACCATTGATCTCACAATAAGTCGACTTATTAGTCAATTAATTTTAGTTTATTCCAATCTTCAACCGTAAGTTTTTGTGATAGAAACTGAGAGTAGTCAAGTCGTTTACTGGTAAGCAAGTTCTGCGATTCTTTCAGGGGTATTGGATTTGTAGCCAATTCTGCTAATCGTGCTTTCCACTTGTTTTCCCTTTCCTTACTGAATTCTTTTATAATTTCTAGCCTGCTTTTCTTGTCAAGACCAAGTTCTAGATCAAAAATCTGTTCGTTTAATTCTATGGCCGTTGGACGATTGGTAGGAATAGGATCCCAACAACGTTTCATTAACGCAGCATATGGTTCAGGAGTATATGTGGACGTTGACCAAAGCAAATAGCCAAAGCCAAATTCTCATCATAATCCCTATCAGCAAAGGGTGGTTCGCCGCTGATCACTTCTGCCATCAACATCCCGATCCCATAAATATCTGCTGCTTTAGTGTACTCTCTACCAAGTAAAACCTCTGGTGCGACAAATGGTAAAACACCATATATAGTTTTATCTGTGGAACTTTGATCCATAGGACGACACAGACCAAAATCTGAAATTGCTGGTTCAATTAGGTTACCAAATCTTGTATTTTTATTGATCAAAATGTTGCCACTATGGAGATCTTTGTGGCAATACTTTATATAATGAACATGACGTAATCCAATGCAGACGTAAAAAAGTATATTAAGAACAGTTTCCCATGTTAGGCTACTATGATTTTTCTTAATCATTTCCCTCAGATTTCCACCATTTATGAATTTAGTAACAATTCCGTATTCCGCACTTTGCGGATCACGAGTCACTCCATATATTGTAATAATTTCATCACCTTCAAACTCGAAACATAATCTAGTTAATATTAATCTGAAATATATAGTATAAATTACTTAATTGATCTTTGTTCCTTAAAAAACTTCATCAGAAAAAAGGTTAATCACCTCATTCAACAACTCTGGACTGACATGAGTCACATTTTGAAATTTCTTTATCACTACTTCCTGGTAATTACGTCGTTGCCATTCAGATTTATCAATGTCCCAAGCTTGTTCCATAAATGGACCATCTTTCCAACTTGCTTTATAAACACTTCCAAATCCACCGTGTGCAATTAGTTCAATATTATTGAAATTTGAGTAATCAATCCATTCAATTAATTCTGTGCATTAAGTTGCGAATTTTGAATCAATATGTCAAGTTTCGAATCACCACTGGTCCAATATGCAAAGTTGTCACGGAAACGTGTTGAGTTACATGGATTACAATACGTTTTGGAAATGCATCCTGAACATGGATTCATTCTTATTTGTTTTAAAAGCGATTTTGAAGCCGGAAAGAATGTTTTTATGTGGATAAGGGAAAAAAGAGAAATCCGATTTATTCACCCTTATGCTGTGCGACAATAATGAACATATACTCGCCTAACTGTTTTTAGTAGCATCAAATTACAAAATATGGACTCGTAACACAAAGAATAATAATGTACAAATGAACCAAATACTAAATCAATCTTACCAAGTCCATTGTTAAAGAAGAAAACGAAGTCAAATTACGCAAAAATGAGTGTAGGTCATTGGATATTAAAGGATGGGATAGACGTGGAGAAAAGCTGAAGAATAAAAAAGAACAATGTCCAAAAAGAATAATGTCCAAACTTTTGATTGTTGTTTATCAAAGTACTGTATTGGGAAAGTTTGCGCCTCATGCAAAAGTATAAATCAGTTCCATTCAAAAGTGGAAGTTACTCTCTCTTTGCTTCCCTTTGTGGAAGCTCTTCCGTGAAAGCTACTCTCCTTTCGCTTCCTTTGTCCCTTCGATTCTTTAGAAGCATTCTTTAACCAAAATTTCTTGTTTTCTCCAGATACTCTTGCTGTGACAAGGCTGGCCATCAAGTATCGAGATATAAGACCGGATTAAAACTATTTCCTCATTTCCGTTTGCGCATGCAAAAAAAGGTTATTATAATTAATAAGAAAATTCAATTTTGATAAATCTAATCAATTATAACAAATAAATTTGATGAATATTAGTTACGCGTACATTCACTTTTGATACACATAAAGATGCTATTTATTTTTTTAATGGTATGAAAGGAAAACAATTTGATGAGCCAAAAGGTTCCATTAGATTCAAAGAGAAGTAAAGTTAATTACCTCATTGAGGTAAGTTTTTTCATTGTATTTATTGTATTTCCACTTTTGACCTTTTGACCTTATGTTATACATTACGCACATTATGTAATTCGACCACTTTTTTACTTTATCAGATTTGGGACGTGCTTAACGAAGAAGCTCAGGATCATGAATCTACCAAAAAATAGATGCAACAAATTCTCTGAATTCCTAAACTTGCTGGAAAACCGGAGCAACAAAACCAAAATCTTCAACTTAAAAAAACAGGACAAATCACATTTATAGATCTTAATTACACTTTAGGTATAAATTGTTGATTTCGTAATATTGTTTGGTTAAATAAATTAATCAATATTTATATTATTAGAAACACTTTGAAGAACTTGAAGTAGAACTATATATTCAAAATTCAGATCAGGGAAAACAACATAAGTCATAGATATAATGAATATTAATTTGTGCTATAGAATTACAATAAATCCTTGAATTGAAATTTAAATTTGAATTTTAGGCCAGATTTATAGCCAAATTCAATATATGATTATTGAAAACTTTTCAAAAAGATTAGAAAGATTGCAATTATTAAAATTTTTACGTTAAATATGAGTTAACTTATGACCAGAAGATGATGATAGAATTGTCCTGGTCATCTGTAAATCCAGGTTAGGTTTCAGCGAATTATCTATAGTCCTTTGAATTTCTTTAGTAAACTTTGAAATGGAGTTCTCACTGTATGATTTTTCGAATAACTTGTAAAATCTGCGCAATAATAAAATCATAAATAAGACCTTTGGCTTTTCGTGCCTATCTTATCTTTACTCATGATTTCATTAATGCTTTTATCAAATGCTATAATGAAATTACACCAGCATAAATCTCCACTTGATTGGCCTTTATCTATTCTTCTTCCGCATTACATGCTTTTTCATATGCTGTAAGTTGACTATATTTTGCAAGACATCTGACTTTTCCTGAACTGAGATCAGTCGAATGTGAGGTCACGATCCGGTCCTGGATATATCGTTAAATAGATATTTCTCGAATCATGAATTGTCTCCCTGTTCATGCGAGGTAAAATTCGAGTCTTGGCTAGCAAGTAATAGAAGTGGCATTTTGGAAAATTGGAGATGCCTCCTGGACCTTTGTTACAAATGCGTTATCTCACGCTGAAGTTTTTCTTTCGCTCCCTCTGCCTGATCTCATTGCTAACCCTTTTGCCTTTTCGCACTAGGTTTTTTGTTTAATTTCATTAATATCATGCCTCAATCTTGAGCTCGGAATTCTCAGCAGCAGTATCTGCTCTATTTCTCGATTATGCTCTTAAGTTTGGCTCTTAGCTTTGCATTTTCCTCCCTAAGTCCAGCAATTTCAGCCAAGAGCTTGGGATTCAGTTCTTTCAACGAATCAACGGATGCATGATTGATAATATTTTTCTTTTTATACAAGATGGAATAATCGCCTTCTCAATCATAAACTACGTTAAATAATTTTCGCGTTACTTATGCTAATATATTTAATAATTTTTCTGTATATCAAGAGTATATCAAGAGTCTATCAAGAGTCTATCAAGAGTCTATCATATTGTAGTCACGATATATTCAGAAAGGTTTAATTGAACATATTGAACATGTTTAGATACGCAAGAAACGCAAGAACGTCACATATTTAAAAATTATCCCGATCCCTACAAGTAACAGCTCTTACTAGTAACTCAACTCCCAGTTTTGTGATTGTTGTGATTTGGGCGGGACAATCGGGACATACGGGACATACGGAGTGAAGTAAGTGGGAGTGAGTAAGTTCTAGTGTTAGATTTGGATATGTCCAATTCAAATAATTTGGACATCGGGACATCCAATCGGACAATTGGGTATATATCCAAATCCAATTGGATAAAGTCCACATTGTCCAAGTCATAAATAATCGGACAATTGAGTATCCAATTGGACGTCCAATGTCCAATTGAACAGATAGATGGTGACAGTCTAAGTTCTTTAACGTCTGGGGCATTTATAATATAATTTAAAGGACATTCCACAAATTTAGAATCAAATTTTAATAAAATATAACTTATTACAAATGATAGTAATCTCATATTTTTAATTTTAATATTGGTAGAAATATGATAGTTTAACTTGTTTTATAATTTGACAATTATTTTGGAAGAGGAAAAACCAAACTATAGATATTCAACGTCTTCTACTAAACGTGAGAATGAAAATGCTCGGAAAGGTAGTGATTGAATGAACATTTTTTTAGTCGGATATCAGCCGGATATTCACTGAATGTTCGCTGATACGGTGAAAAACTACTCCGGTTAATGTAAACGGACATATCCGGCGGATCAACGGATTACGGATTACACTAATTAAATGCGTTTATAGAGATGTTTCTTTGTGTCCAATGTATGAAACAACTTGTTATAATATTTGCATAAATTTAATAAAAAATGTGAGAAATGAGCCTTTTTTATTGGTTTTTCATGTTTATTCATTTAGTTAAAAACTCAAAGCCTAAAGTTCATTAGCTAAATAATTATACTGATATTAGTTAACAAATAGAGCTGATAAAAAATTTAGGATTGAAACGGTTGACCACTGGCACACGGTCATAGAAATTTTATATTGAAAAGTTCAAGAATTTCTAAATTTTTGAATTGAAATGAACAAATGTTTCAAGAACTTTCTTTCAACATACCCACTAATTTGATTGTCACTACCACAGGTTCTCCAAGACATCAAATAAAGGGTAAAAGTGTAAAACTGTATTAAGCTGACAAATAAACATCAAGAATTTCCGTAATTGATGACGTCCGATTATTATAGAAAGTAAATAAAAAGGTAACCTGAGCTTTAATTGAATTTGTTATTTGTTTATTAAAACGTTAATTCGAGGGTTTCCCGTCATTACACCAATTACCTTTGTAAAATTTGGAAGTTGATATCATCAGAAGAAAAATTGGATAATTTGACTTAGTGTAACAAAGACTTAATGATCTTAATCATAATCATTTAATATAAAGAACGATCAGGCCATCAAAAAAGATAAGATTTGGTTCACACTTCATTTTTAAATGAAATTATGGATTGCACTATTTATAATTATTAAATCCTTCATTCACTATCTAATTGTCACATACTTACCTTCAAGCCATCGGCACATTACACTAACTCGGCGTTACACCATTTTTATACAAATTTGGTGCAAGATATTTTGCCATTGCGAATTATTACACCCTTATGTATTAAACTAATAAGACCACTAGACCAGACAAAGTTTTTTAAATTTGGGTAAAAAGAAAATACAATGTTTATATTTAGAACTTGTTGCCCTTAGCCACAATAATGCATTTTATTATATAATTATGTTGTGATATTTAATGCGGTGAAATTTAATTAATCACATTTGCAAATTTGGTAAATAATTGTCGCGTGTATGTAAATCTCTAAACAATATATAAATATATAAATTGACTTAAATTAACTGTGTGAAACTTTGTGAAACCAACAGAATATTCATAACACCAATATAAAAGAATCTATAAATAATAAATTTACGAAATTGTCTATTATAGCATTTGTGTCACATAAGATATGCAGGATTAAATTACATTTCAAACCTACAAATAAATATATAAATTGCATGAATTCGTTATGTTTGTTATCTTTTTTTTGCGTTCTTTCGTTATTACATTTTAAAAATTTTAACACTCCTTTTTTTTTTAATTCTCAACACTCTTTAATTATAATAATTTTTTATTCTAGAAATTTTTTTAAAGATTTTCTAAATAAATTAAAAAAAAAATAATATAATTCATCATGATATCAAATAAACGAGCCCTTGCAATTGTGGCTCTCTTCATATTAAGTGTTGTGATTAAATCAACCTTATCATCTCCAACAGTCGATTTTAGGTCTATAAACTTACATAAAAGGCAAGCACCAGCAGATGGTGCCCCAAAGGATAAAGCACCGTAAGTATAATTTATTTTTTTTTTAATTTTTTTTTAATAATTTATTTTTTTTTTTAAAAAAAAAATAAAAATTTCAACATGAAAATTTGCTTAAAAAATTTATTATTTTAGTGATGTACCAAAGGATCAGAATCCACAAGCAAAACTTCCAGTAGTGGATCCAGTAAAAGAACCAGTAAAAGAACCAGCTAAGGAACCCGCAAAGGAACCAGCAAAGGAACCAGCAAAGGAACCCGCAAAGGAACCCGCAAAGGAACCAGCAAATGAACCAGCAAAGGAACCCGCAAAGGAACCCGCAAAGGAACCCGCAAAGGAACCAGCAAAGGAACCAGCAAAGGAACCAGCAAAGGATCCAACAAATGATCCTGCGAAAGATCCCGCAAAAGTTCCTGATCCTGCAAAAGATCCAGCAAAAGTTCCGGAAAATGATCCTGCGAAGGATCCCGCAAAAGATCCAGCAAAAAATGGTGCAAAGGATCCTAAAACTCCTACTGATCCAAAGACCGTACCACCCTCTCCAGCTCCGATTCCCGCTAAAGCCGCAGCAAATCCTCAAAACACTCCACTTCCAACCATAACATCTCTTAATACAGCAGCAAAAGGATCTCCAAAGTTAACGACTAGTACGAGTGTAATTCCTGAATCAACGAGGAAAGTTACTAAAACTTTAGAAAATGGACAGGTAACTGTTGTTGAAGAAAAGGTTCCTGCAAAAACTGTTGTTGTTGTGACAGAAGCACCTGATGCCGATGGATTGGAATTTAGTTCCACAAATTCTTTAATTGACTATAAAAATATTGTAACTATAGTGTTAGGCTTAATTATAGCAGCATTCGCTAGCATCATATCTCTATAATTTTTTGAGCGAGAAACATATATTAATTATTATTATAATTATATAAATATTTATAAATATTTCGTAAAAATAAAATCTATAGATTAATAAGTTAATAAATAATTAAGTTCTCGTAGTTCTATTTTATAAAATTTTATAAACATGACTGTCAAATTTTTGGTTTGAATCACATGAAGACATGATATACATTACCCGGTCCAAATTGAGTAGTGCCTGGGTCCAATTGCCACACGTACAGTGCATATCCAGAATGATTTGGTAAATATGACGTTCATAGTGATACAATTTTGGTATTCATGTCTTTATAAAATGCGTTATTTGGCTAAATCATCACCTAAAAAAAAAATCATGGAAGAAATGAAACAAACACCACGTTCTTCGACGACTTCAGTAGACATTTCAGCAAGAGGGATAGCTGGTCAAGAAGACATTGATTCAAATTTTAACGTGAATAATAATTCTGACCATGGTATTCGATCTAATAATAAAGAAATTAATATTCCAAGTATCCGAGGTGGTAATAAAACCGTGAAAATGATATTATTAACTCAATGTTTAGCTGGGTGAGTTTATATTAAAACAAAAAAGCTTTGAAAATTATCACCATTACTAATATTTACATCTCATTAATTTTTACTTCTTCTAAGTTTACAATTTACTTGTAGGTAAAAAGCAAATTAAAATTATGCGTTGGATTTTTTTTAACGATATATATAATGATCCATATAATAATTATGATTAAAAAATTATTTAGGGACAGTGGAACTGGCATATGGTAATTCTTCTACATGCAGTTGCTCCCCAATAATACCAGATTTTGAATTTATGAATATCGTAAATTTCGAAATGGCGGACTATATCAAGTGTGACTATATGTTATAATTTATATTCATAAGATCAATTACTAATTTAAATATTTATATATTTGTTTCATTAGGAACACCATATTTACTTTCTATAGGATTATCAAAATCAATAATGTCATTAGTTTGGCTTGCGGGGCCTTTATCAGGTAAATTATAAATGCTTTTTTTTTTCTTTTTTTTTGGTTTAATAATATGTATAGTATATTTATTTTATAGGCCTTATAATGCAGCCTATAGTTGGAACACTTTCAGACAATTCAACATCTAGATTTGGCAGAAGAAGACCTTTTTTATTAGCTGGTAGTCTTGCCGTAGTATGCGCTTTTATGTTTATTGGCTGGTCCAAAGAAATTATTGGTATCTTTTTAAGTAAAGAATCATCAATGGTAAATTTTAAATTCTTTTTTTTTAAAAAAAAAAAATATTTTTTTCTTAATTTAAGTAACTTTGTTTATTTTAATTAGATGACATTATTAACACAATGTTTAGCAGTCGTATCATTTTATGTTCTCGATTTTGCGATAAATTGCGGTAAGATATTTATTTTAATTATCTTTTGAAATAAATACAAATTTTATTCGTTTCAATTAATAATTTTCGTTAAAACTGAAGTTCAAGCAAGTTGTCGAGTTCTCATTGTTGACATTTTACCACCTTCTCAGCAAGAGGAAGGTACAGCTTGGGCTGGTAGAATGGTTGGAATTGGAAGTGTTTTAGGTTATTTTATGTAGGTGTGACAAAAAGAAATGTCGGATCAAACTTGATTTATATTTAAGAGTGAATCTTAGTCTAACATCACAATTGTTATATAGGGGATTTGTTAATTTAGTTGAGGTTTTTCCTTTTCTTGGCAAAACTCAATTGCAAGTTTTATGTGTTATTGCATCTATTCTTTTATTAGTATCAGATGCATTAACATGTTGGGCTGTTACTGAACAGATATATACTGGAAGTTCGAATAAATCCACAAGTGCTTTAACTGCAGCTTATGAAACACTAGCATCCATAATTAAATCTATTCGTACCCTCCCAAAGTATATTCAACAAATATGTAATGTTCAATTGTTTGCCTGGATTGGCTGGTTTCCATTTTTGTTTTATTCAACAACTTGGGTTGCAGAAATTCATTCTCGTTTCGCTAATGACTCATCTGAGGAACCATCTGATGATTCAGTTGGTGATTCGACACGTGCTGGTTCTTTTTCTTTATTATTATACTCGATTATAAGTCTAGTGGCATCATTTGTCTTACCATTTTTAGTCAGCTCTAATGAATCAACTAGACCAAAATTTTCATGGAAGCAACTATTTCAAATACCTTTTGTATTTCTCACGGTACCAAAATTATGGACGATTTCGCATTTTATTTTTGCATCTTCAATGTTATCAACTTGGTTTGTAACCAATGGTACTCAAGCAAATATTTTAATTAGTTTATGTGGGATTGCATGGGCTATCACCATGTGGGCTCCATTTTCAATTTTGGGAGAATATATTGCAAAAGAATATAGATCTCCCAAACAAAGTAATGATATAGATGAGGATACAAATCAGTTAATGTATAATTTAGTTGAAACTGGAGCTGTTCTAGAAGGTGGGGATAATGAATCGGAAGATGATGATAATGATGAAAATTTAAGAACATCTATGAGGGCTTCAACCGAAGAAACCACATTTATAGATTCACATGGTGATATTTCAACCAAAGATACTTCAGAAGCGGGTGTGTTATTAGGAATTCACAATATATATATAGTATTACCTCAATTTTTAGTAACAATTTTTAGTAGTATAATATTTGCCATATTAGAACCTAGTGGTGATAAAAATACTATAAGGCAACATCATCCACATGACAAAAATTTAGATGCTGATTCTATTGGTTTTGTGTTAAGGGTTGGGGGTTTTATGGCTATTATTGCGGGCTTTTTATCTATTAAATTATGGAAGTGAATTAATTATATTTTTAATCTATTAAACTATGAAAGTGAATTAATTATATTTTTAAGTTATAAATATTAATTTTCTTTTTGTACATATGTATTTTAAGTAAAAGAAAATTGCTTTATAACATTTAGAATTTTATTAATAAATGTGGTTACATCAATAGAGTATTTAATCCATCCAGTTAAAAAGCACGCGAGGTTATTTTTTTATGAAATAAAATAAAATTTATATCTGATATTCTGATTTGATTGAAAAATTTATTTCGCCCACATTTGAGTTAATCGGTATAATTTCTCAAATTTAAACTCAATAGTATAAATAAGGAGAACGAGTTATCTCTTTCCGTGAATGAAACATATATTAATTTCAATGATATATACTGAATATCTCGAGTTGATTTACCTCGCCTGGCTCGCCAAGACGCCAAGTATATTTTAGATCATCAATCAATAATTATTTCCTTTCAGAATAAAAGATACTCGAAATTTTACAAGCTAAAGTCACACTATTTTTAAAGTAGGTGAAGTCGTAAAATGTTTGCCTTACGTTTTCTGAAGTTTAGAGAATTTAGGGGTATAGTAGTTCTATCGCCGAACTGAATCATGATAAAAGACTTTCAAGAATTTGAAAAACATATTCCAAAGAAATATTATATGAATTCATGAACATTAGGATTTATGAGACTATTATTAACATCTCTTTATTTTATAACAAAAAGAATTTAAATTAAAATGAAGAAATGAAAATCGAAATCAAAGAAATCTGAAAAACAATAGAGTTCAATTAAAAAGAATTCATCTTTAATTATCGATATTAAAAATTTCCGCTAAAATTGGTGCTTTTCAAGAAAGCTAAAAATAATGAAATTATGGAAGGATTTATTTGATTTATTTTAGATTATGCAAATTTTATGCACTTCAAAATCATTGCTTAGACAAAGTTTTTTTGTAAAAAAATGTAGATTCTTACCATCATTTGATTTAATCGATTACTCAACAATATCAAAGTAAAAAAAGGCATACACATACAGTATGTATTATTATTTTATACCATGTTTATAATCCCAGAACAAAACTCTGTATATAGCAATTTGATATATAATAGATATATACAGTATACAGTATATTTGTTATTATAATTGTGTAATTAACTTCTTAATTCGCGAATGATATATATTACACATAATATCTATTCATATTGAATTCGAAATATACACAGGTTAAAGGTTCCATTATTATTCGCATGATGCTTTTTTTTTTCGGTGACAACGTCACGTCTAGAAAGACTGCCAAAAAGCATGTCTTCCCTTGTTAAAATTGTAGTGGATTATCATTACAAAAATTTTTCAATTTCTAAAAACTCCACGTGTAAACTTGCTACATGAAACCAAAAGATCAGGACATCCCAAAAATTATAATTTGGAAAGCCATAATATTCATCAGTCGCGAAATTAAGAATGTTGATATATCAATATTATATAAAAACCATGAAATATCGTACTAAGTTTAACGTGACAATAATCACGTGATACAGTTGGTAGCCTATAAAAAAATTTACAAAGCGCATTATATATATTATATAAATGGTTTTTAAAAATCGCACAAAGATTCTAGAAATTAAAAGATGATAACGATTGATGTTACTGTTGATATTAGACTCGATTAATATTAAATTTCGATTTTACCTTGAGATTGAAGTTTTTGTGGATAAAGAGTAAATCTGTACAGTCATTTATGCATACATAAAGTGGGACATAACGAAGGTCAATTAGAGTTCAATTAAAGAGTACGAGAACCTTTGATAATATTTAGTAAGAAAATTAGAATTACAGAATAAACATAAGTGTACATTCGAATAATTACTTGCAATAACGAGAATTTAAAATAATTGTATATATATTTACTTATCATAAGTACCGTTCTAATTCATTAGCAAATAAGTTATTAAATTTATGATATTTCAACGTATTGATTGATCATTATAAGCATTATGGAAATTAATCATCGTAAGCATTATGGTTAAAGCTTGTTCTCCTACTAACCTACTCTAATAGAGTGCATCCGATCCCCGATCCGAATTATCTTTTATAAACCGAGTATACCGATTATCGAGTATTCAGACAATTAATTATTTCACATATAAAAGGTCGTGACCATTCTAAATTATTATTTGTTAATATTCTCCTTATACATAATTGCAGATTATAAGGATAATTCCGTTAATTCCGTTAATTACATACTTTTTTTTATTACAGATAAGTACATATAAGATAAGAATTAAATGTAATAATATAAACAACAAAACAAAGAAAATAATTTACGTAATAAATTTCTAGAAAAAAAAAAAAAATTTGGTTTGTTTTAAAAATAAATTACGGTTTTTTTAATGCTTTTTTTTTTTCAATGGATAGAAAATTTAAAACAAAGGGGGGACTTAAAAAACTGCAACTCCCTACATAATCCAATCATTGAACCGGTAATTACCGGTTAAATTATTATTATTTATGAGAAAATCATGCGATAAATAATGTCGTCCTCATATTTCTGCATATTTATCATTTTATGATTTTCATAAAAAAAATTAATCCGTTAGGACTTATTCCAATTTTGGTTTACGTAAAAACTCACCTTTATCAAATAAATAAAAATTATTGGATTTCTAATCAAAAAATTTAACCAGTTAGGAGTTAGGACCTTTGTTTAACAATGAACCTTTCATTTTTTTTTTTGCCAAGAAAAAAAAAAATTTGGATTATTACTGGATGATAAAAATGTATGTATAAAATTATTTAAAATTAAAATTTCTCTCTTTTTTTTTCCCTTAATTCTTCTTAGTAATATTAAAATGTATTAAACCAATGCGAAATAAAGAAAGAAAAGAAAGAAAAGAAAGAAAGAATTTTTTTTTATATAAAATTCTATCAATCATGTATAATGTTATTTGATCAAGAAAAATTTATTCATAATATATTATTTACTTTTTTGTTTGCCAATTTGGACTTATTATCAAATCCTAAAATCATATAAAATTAATCCGAAATTAATGTTTACTTTTTATTTTCCAATAAAAAAAAAAAAAATTTAAGTCACGATAAAATATTAATTTATTATACTTACTTATTAGACGATAAATCGATAAATAAGTAAAATATTAATTTATTATACACACTTGTTAGACTGTAAATCAATAAATAAGGTAAAATATTAATTTATTATACTCACTTGTTAGACTGTAAATCGATAAATAAGGTAAAATATTAATTTATTATACTTACCGCTTATCGGACGATAAATAAATATTTCCCTAATTTTTCTTAATTATATGAAAATGCATAAAAACCAATGCGAAACAAAGAAAAGAATTTAGAATTTTTTACAAAATTTATCGATCATGTATAATGTTGTCATAAAAAAATATTCATAGGATAACCCTCTACTTCACTTTTGTTTGCCAATTTTGTTTTATTATTAAAATTCTAAAATAAAATTAATCCGAAATTAATGGTTTTACAATAACTTTTCATTTTTTTTTTTCATTTTTTTTTTTTTTCGTCAATAAAAAAAAATTTGAATTATTATTACTGGATGATAAATAACAAGTCACGATAAAATATTAATTTATTATGCCTAATTTTTTCTTAATTGTACGAAAACGCATTAAACCAATGTGACAAATGTTATTAATTATGTATAATGCCATTGACTGAGAAATCATAAAAATATTCATAGGATATACACAAATTTTTATAAAAGTGAACATTTTTGTTTTCCAATTTGGATTTATTATCAAATCCCAAAATCACGGAAAATTAATCCGAAATTTTGTTTAACAATAACTTTTTTTCATTTTTTTCATTTTCTTTTTGCCAATAAAAAACAATTTTGAATTTATTATTGGACGATAAATAACAAAACGATAAATAACAAAATTAAGTCACGGTAAAATATTAATTTATTATGCTTAAAAATTTCTCTCTTTTTCCTTAATTTTTCTTATGAAAATGTGTCAACCAATACGAAATGAAGAAACCAAATTTTATCAATCATGTATAATATCATACATTCGACCGAGAAAAATAAATAAATAAATATATTCATAGAACATTATTTTTGTTCAACATAATAAAAGTGTTTACATGATTACATGATTACATGCGTCTTACATGATTACATGAGCTTTACATGCTTTTACAAATGGAATGGACGCTCAACATTGTTTGTTATTATTGTATAACTTTCCATTAACGATAATAATTTACTTGTATAATCAGTTTTTTATCTTTTTTTTTTATATGAATGTTTATTTATAAATAAATATTATTCAAAACTAAAAGTATTAATAATTAAATTTTAATTTTTAGTTTTTACGGTTTTACCGCAATTAATCGCATTTCGGGTATGAATATTTTTGAATTTTTTTTATTGAAATCTATCAATTTGTGAAAAAAAATATATAGAATTTTATTATTTATTATTTATTATTTATTTATTATTATTTATTATTATTATTATTATTATTTTATGTATATTTATCGTTCATACATTGGAAAACCCGATACAGTTATGATAACATGTATTCTTCAAAAAAAGATAAAAACATCATATATACATATATATACTGTAAATATTTCATATATAATTTTTTTTTTTTCTTTCGGTCTTCTGCGATCATAGATTAACTATAATTGGTGTAATATATTTTTCTTTTGGTTATGTGTAACTTGTCATATTATTTAACAATGAAGAGATAATGACTTTTGTAACAACTTTGTTTTTTTCTTAAAAAAAAAAAAAAAAAAAAAATCATAAAAAAAACCTTTTTTTTTTTTTTTTTTAAAAATTTTTTTTTTTTTTAAAAAAAAAAAAAAAAAAAAAGATCATCAAAAGTACCTTCTTTTTTTTTTTTAGCTTACATGCCAAATGATGGTACAAAATACAAATGCCAAAATGATGGTACAAATTTATTTAATTACCTGATAAAAAAAAAAATTTGTCTTACCGTCACACACGATTACGCAAAAGTACTGACTGGTACTTTGCCTCGTGTAATAACACGCGAAGATATTAGTGTAACATTTTTTTATTATTACGCGGATATGTAAATCCACGGATAAGTTAATTACGTTAATTACGTTAATTACGTTAATTACGTTATGGTTCGTTTTTTTTTTCGAAATTATTTTTATGATAAATAAATATACTGTGTAATTACTATAAACAATACTTAAAAATACCACGTTATTTATACATTATTAATTAATTAATTATTACCGTTTAATCTATTAATCGCGATAATCGCGGACCGATTTTTTTTTTCACGAAACGATTTCTAAAGGAATACTTAATGAATATCTATCGTTGTGTTATAAATACAATAAATATATGTTTAATTCGTTTAATTCAATTCGTAGTTTTAATGTAATAAAACACGATGGACATTTTATTGATTGGTCATTTACAAATTACTTATTTGTTTCTTACATGTACATAATACATGTACATTTGATTATCACAGTTATCACTTTTAGAACGTGTTAAAATTTACGAAGAGAGACTTTTTTCATTTTTATTTATGTGACAAGATGGTTATTTGTTTATAATACACGGAATAGGAACAAAGAAAGTGGAGGAGAGAGTGTGTGAAGTAAAATGTTAAATGTAAAGTAAATAAAGTAAATGTAAAATAAAGTAAAATGTAAAAAAGTAATATATGTATATATTACTGAGAGGAAATTTATATACTGTATATAATAGATAGGATAGGGTAAACAATTTTTTACAAAAAAAAAAGTGATATAAAGAATGTGGGATATTTATAATTTACTATAAAAAAAAAAAAATACCGTATATATGAAGTGATATAAATTACTATAATATTTTAATATGTACAAAATGAGTGTAAATGTATATTTTTTTAAGACTATTTTAGGTTTTTTTTTAAAAATTCAAAATAGTAATGATAAACATTTACGTTTATAATGATCGAAAGGAAATTTTTTTCTATGTGATGATTAATCTAAGTGTATAACGGTCTAACATTAAAAAATCCATATTAATAATTATTTAAAAGAAATATTGTATAATAAATTAACATTAATACAACTTACAATAATAATCTGTCTCCCCATTTTTTAACTAGAAATCTCCAATATTTCGGATTTGTCTTCAAATTTTGACATCCCAATGATTCGTACAACTTTAATTGTTCTCTAAATCCCAAATTCGGACTACGTGAAAAAAAAACGGTGTAAGTAAAACATCGTGAAATATCGTGAAATATCGTAAAACATCGTGAAATATCGTGAAATATCGTGAAATATCGCTTACCAAATTACGGGACGTTTTGAGTGAACATGATTAAACGCGTCATCATATGACATCTTGCGAGTTTTCATGATATAAGCGATCATAACTAAAAAATAAAAATTAAAATAAATAAAAATATATTTACATACATATTTACATACATATAAAATATATACCTGTTGGGCTTCGAGAAATTCCGGCTTGACTAATATAATAAAGTTTAAAAGTTAGAAATTATTGAAATTATTTAAAACGTTTTTGGAAAAAAAAGACGGAATATTATATTTTTACCAATGGACGAGAATATTATTTTTTTCTTCTTGTAAAGTCATTTGAATAAATTTATTTGTAGTATCAAAATGCGTAATGATATTTTGAGAGGTATAATCGCGAATGGTAATTACTTTATACGTATAAGACTTTTTAAAAAAAAAGAATTATGTTAATAAATATTATATTTCGATTATATTTCGATCATATTTAATAAATACCTCTGGATAAGTTGGATTGGTTCCTTCTGTAATGGAGAGAATGTGAGTGATATGATGATCTTCTAACCAGGTTTTATCATTAGCAGCCATTTGACTAATTAAAAAATTAAATTAGTTTTTTCTTTGATAATCAAATATTTTAAAACTAATAAAGGTTTAATAATAACTTACGTTCCCAAATAAACTCTAGGAAAAATTTCGGAGGCAAACATATTTTCTAAATAAGCATTTTGATGTTCGTTCATTTGAAAATTTTCTTTTTTCCATGAAGCAACAACGCTCCAACCCGATAAATTTACTAAATTATCTTGTTGTTGTTGTTGTTGTTGCTGTTGTGTTGGTAACGTTGTTGTTGATAATGGATGTTCGTTTAATTTCTTCTGTTCATTATCAAAATTATTATCGTTTTTTATCGGTAAAATGAGTGATGATGTTTCATTAATATTTTCAGAAACTATTAAATTAGTAGTAGAATCAGATTTGTTATTTGATTCACTTTCAACTGTATTACTGCTTGAAATATTTTCTTGTTGATGCATGTTTTTTTAGGGGGGATTTCACACGTTAAATTTTTAAATTTTGATTATTTAGATTATTTAGATTATTTAGATTATTTAGATTATAAATCTCCTAAATCTTAAATCCCCTACGAAATATTATTGAACGATAGTGATACCTCGTCTCCGATACACGAAAAAAAAAAGAAACAAGGAAGGAAAAAGAACGTCAAAAAACAAAAAAGAAAAACGAATGAGAATTCATCTAAAACAATTATTATATATATATATATTATTATTATTTTTATTATTATTATCAATATCTTAATTGTGCGTTTTTTATTTCGATAAAGGAAAACTTGTCTATGTGTATATATATATATATATATATATATAAGGTTCTTTATATCGAAGGAGAATAAATAAATAAAAAAAAAAAATGATAAAAATATATATATATATATATAAAAAAAAAAAAAAAAAAAAAAAAAAAAAAAAAAAAAAAAAAAAAAAAAAAAAATTTAAAAAAAAAAAAAAATTTTAAAAAAAAAAAAAAAAAAAAAAATATTTCTTCTTTCTTATTGTGTATATATAAATATGTTGTGCGTAAAAAAATTTTTTTTTTTTTTTTTATATATATATTATTTATTCTTTATCTTTTTTTATTTTATTTTATTTTATTTTATATTCTTTTATCTTTTTTTATTTTATTCTTTTTTTTTTTTTTTTTTTTTTTTTTTAAAAAAAAAAAAATATTTTCTCAATAAAAATATATTTATCCTCGTACATAAAATTTTTTCTTTGTTCTTTTTAAACATTAAAAAAAAATCTTGTTATAAATCTTGTTTTTTTATTGGACTCGCATATGTTACACGAGAAACATTTTTGATGTATTAATAATGACTCTATTTAATTTTATTTATATAGTTATAATACATTAGTTATAATACATTAATACATAATTATAATACATGGTTATAATATACATACACTAGTTATAATATATTTATAATATAGTTATATAAAAAAAAATTTTTTTTTGAAATATACAAAGAAATTTGATTTTTTAGAATGTATAGAAAGGTTTAGAAAAGTTTAGAAATGGGTAGAAAAAAAAAATTCGTACATAGTTTACTTAGTTGGAATTATCCATAACAAAAAGGTAAAAAAAAAAAAAAACTTTCAAAAAAAAAAATTCAAAAATCATATGTATCATACGTCCTCAATAAAGATAAAAACTATTACAAACTTTATTATAAAACTTTATTTATATGACGTGTTACAAAAATGACATAATGACTTTTTTTGCACTCATTATTTTTGACCAATCATATTATTCATAAATAGGTTGATAAGGGAACGAACAAGGAAAACCTTTATATAACAAATTTAGAAAATTTATGAGGCGCAATATTGTAAATGCCCTTTTTTTTATGAAAGATTTCGTACGCGGTACGCCGTATGTTATGTCAGTAATGTGTCAAGCATATCATTAATGACCTTAGCGTAAAAAAAAAATGCAAAATGTATTTTTATTATACACCCTGCGCAAAATGAAAAAATGTACTTTCATTATATACCTGATTTGAACAAATTTCATTTTAAAGTGATCAAATTCCGAAAGAAACTTTTTTTAATCTCTCAATCAAAACGAAAACGAGAATATTGTATGTACATTGCCACATTTTTAATGTGAAAAAAAAAACGCGAAAATTATATTTATTTTTTAATAAATTATATAATATATATACATATATGTACGATATATTATAATTCTATTTTATTATTATTTCTTTTTTTTTTTATTACTTTTAAATAAAAAAAAAAAATAATCTTCTATATTATTTATTCTATTTTTTGATTTTTTTTAACTAAAATTACATTAAAAAAAAAAAAATTTCTTTATTTCTAAATTTTTTTTTTTTCGTTTTTAAAAGAAAATTCCCAAAATAAATATTGAAAAAAATGATGAATAAAAAAAAAAAATGCTTAAAAATGTGTTTTTTTTTTGTAAAAAATGAACGGAAATCGTTAAAAAGTTAGGGATTTAACGATTATTTGTTCATTTCATGCAAATGAATTGTGTTGAATTGTGTTTTGAATGATAAAAAATGTGAAATTTGTAAAATGTTGAAAAAAAAAAATAATTTCTTAAAAATGCTTAAATGATAAATGATTTTTTTAAAAAATGAAAAAATTGTGTTGAGAAAAATATTAAAATTTTAAAAATTCTAATAATCTTCTTTTTTTATATGTTAAATGTGTTTTGTAAGGGAGGAATCTTCTAAAAACCGTCAAGAGAAAAAAAAAAAAAGAAAGAAAAAAGAAAAAAAAAGTCCTTGCAAAGATTTGCAAAAAAAAATTCTATAAAGGTGATATATTTTTGTACAAAAAAAAAAAAATTCAAACAAGTCTATATTCTATTTAATGTGTGTGTGTGTTTTATATTACAAAAAAATGTTTTTTTTTTATGAGAAAATATGAGAAAAATGCAAAAAAAAAAATTGTTCCAAAATTCCAAAATTCCAAACCCCGAAAATAAAAAAAATGTAATTATTCAATAATTTGAATTCAATTATTTCCGTTAATTTTTGAGGAAGTTGTTTTAATCAATTTCCTATATTTTTGTTTTAAACCGGCACCAAAAGTTTGTTTGGTACGATTATTTTTATTCGTTGAACGAGTAATTCCACGAAAATTAACACCGGAAGAAGAAGAATAATCAGAATCTATACCTTCACTTTCTTCACTCGACATTCTTAATTCAGTATTTCCAGCTTCAAGTAAGAATTGATTGAAACTACTTGCTTGCATCAATTCATATACTTGATTCCTAACAGCGTCAAGTATTGAAGGATGATAATTATTATATTGAAAAACATTAGTTAATAAATCATCTCTTGTTACTGAAAGAATATTAATTTCTTTTGGTGAATTTGGTAAAATAAATGTAGTAATTATATCAACAAGTTTTTGTTTAAGAAATTCCATATGAGCAGGGGTATCCCCACGTAATGAAACGTCATCAAAATAATAATCTTCTGGAACTTCTGGTATATCGGTAATATCTGACATTAAAAGTGATGTGGCGGAATTATTGGAATTGAAATAATTTGATGCATAATATCGATATCTTTTAACTGCTAAATAAAATTCTAAATTTTCCAAACAAAATGTTTGATCCAAGAATGTTGCAAAATCATCTAATGAATATGGATATGATGTTTCATTATTGAGAACATCTGAAAGTGTTGGTTTAGTTTTCGCCAGCGAACGCATATTTTTCAATTTTTATAATGTAAAAAAAAAAATGTATGTATATATATATGTATGATATCTAACAAAATAATTATTATTATTAATTATTATGATTTTAATTATTATGATTTTAATTTTTTAAATTTTCCTTTTTATTTTTTTTTTTAAAGATTTTTTTTTTTTTTGTAATTATAAATTTTTTCTTTTTTTTTAATTAATAAAAAAAAAAAAAAAAAAAAAAAAAAAAAAAAAAAAAAAAAAAAAAAAACTTTCAAAAAAAAAAAATTCAAAAATCATATGTATCATACGTCCTCAATAAAGATAAAAACT
>QZLH01000132.1:85145-110083 GCA_003833135.1 Oehlia diaphana | reverse complement strand
TTTTTTTTTTTTTTTTTTTTTTTTTTTTAACGCCAAAGGAAACATATATATAATAAATATTATTATTTTTTTTTTTTCTTAATTTACAATTTGCCGAAATTATTCGAAATTCGAAACTTTATTTTTTATAGAAGTTTTTTTTTTTTTTTTTTTTTTTTTTTTAAAAAAATTTTTTTTTTTTTTTTTTTTTTTTTTTTTTTTTTTTTTTTTTTTAAAAAAATTTTTTTTTTTTTTTTTTTTTCGAAACAATTCATGAAACAAATAATTAGAAAATAAAAATCTTTTTTTGGTTATAAAAAAATATAATTTTTTTCCAAATGGGATGCGGCGCAGTTACGATCGATTATTTTGAGTAACACGTATTAATCTTGCATGTATTTTATTGGAAGTAGATGGAAAAGAGATTTGGGGAGAAAAAAAAAAGAATACTATTAGATGAAATGATAAAAAAAAATAATAAAATATTTTAAAGCAATGCAATCAATTTAAAAAAAATTGGATATTTGGGATCCTATTTTAATTATGGTTTAATGTGGTGTAAATCATCAAATACGCATTATAATAGATGACATAAACGGGACTATTTAACCGATTAATCCTTAAATGATCAACCATGTTCAAACAACATCCCCCTGACGGCTGATGCACGCCCACATGAATCATTATCTCTATAAAATTTATTTTTAAAAACTATTAATAAAATAACGGACTCGACGGAACAAAATATGGACGAAATTATATTTATTTTGTAGTCGACATTGTGCACCGTGATTTTTAACATGTGATTTATAGTATGTTTTTGCATAATTACTACTAGATCTATAAATACTACGATCTATTACTATCGAATTTTATGATTCTTCATTAAGTTCTCCAGTTTCTTACATGAGAGTTGAGATTTTGGTAGTTGGTGCTAATCAGTAGCTTGTCAGCTACAGCTAATTTGGTTCTAATAACTTTCCAAGATTCAGAGTCGCTTTCCTTGAACGCTAGGAGTTCGGCAAATAATGTTTTAATATAGTTGAGATTTTATAAATGTTCCTGTGATTATAAATAGTCATCTTCAAATGGTTCAACATACTTTTTTTTTTTAATACACCATTATGTATTAATATTGTATGTTACAATTGACGCCCAGCGCAGTATAATATATCTAAATAATAGGGCTATGTAAGATATTAAAGCTGGATTCACGTTCATATTACTCAACGTTTCATATATATCCTCAAATTTTTTTCAATTTTCTCAAAAAATAAAAAAAATAAAAAAATCACAATGGAAACTTCTAGAAAAGACTTCTTTTTTTTAATGTCATAATAAACAATATTAACTAATAGCGCTAACAAAGATACTTTTAGTAATAATACAATGAATTTAATGTAATTTTTTTTTTAATCCTTTATATAATTGGTAGAACAAAATTTCTTTTTTCCATTTTTTTTTTCTTATTTACTGAAATTTTACATTAAAATCTTTGATATGTAGGAATCTTTCATAATAATATTTATTTTATACTTTTCGGTTTCATTTTTTAAAAAATGTTATATAATTTATGATAAAATCAGATTTTTATAGAACGGAATTTACGGAATTGCATTATTCGAAATTTCGATAATCGAAAATCCTGATAATTCACATCACCCATGGATCCCGAAAATTCATAATCCCGAAAATTTAACAATCTCAAATATTCACAATCCACAATCCCGAAAATTTTAATATTCCCGAAATCCATTATCTAACAGTTCATTATCCCGATATTATTATTAAGCCAAATAGGATCTTAACATACATTTTTTAGATAAATTATTATTGCATAAATATCTTTGATACCTTTGACGCATTACGTCATTTAGATTTTTATAGGTGAAATAAATAAATAAGGTACATTTATTATTTTTAATATTTTTTATAGGGAACATGATCTTGGACGTCTGCATAATAACACAGTTATTGGGTATGATAGTTGAAATATCACCGAACTGCGAGCATCATACTCAATAATTATTATTTATGACATTATTAATTTTAGTTAGTAATTGGAAAATGGAATCAAAAAACAATTTTTAAGGAACATATTAGATTATCTTTGTCAGTGGAATTGCAAACAAATTTACGACGTTGTAAGAATATTATAAAATAATAATACGTAATTTTAATGTTTGAAAAATTTTTATTAATTGTGATTCATTTCGTTCAACCTAAAATCTATTCACCTAATGCTTTATTTTTTTTATTTGCAATATGTAATAAATGAGTCACTTTGCATTAATCAGAATGTTGGGACAATCGGGATTCGGGATAATAAAATCTCGGGATTGTGAATTACCAGGCTTGTGTCTTGTTGGAATTTTGATTTTCGGAATTTCGGAGTAAATCTGCGATATCTCAATTATCAATGCAAATAAGCGAGTCATAAACTCATGCTGAAAATTCGTCGTGTGAAGATGAGGTACCTACGAGATAATTTAGGCAAAGTGACTAAAAGGGATAAACAAATATGTAATACTTCATAAACCGATTTGAAATTACGGAAAATTTAACTAAATATTTCATTTATACTGTATTCAATATTTCTATGGTTAAAGTCGTACAGTATTATTATTTATTATCCGATATTGCGTAATTGATGATGAAAATTTTAACGCAATAAACACTGTCACTACAATCTTAACATACGACATATAAATATGACAAAGAAGTTTTCACATACAATTACTTTATATGCGTTACTCAAATATCTGTATATCTCTATTTGTATATCTTTGGTTGTTTCCAAACCAATAGTTTCTCAGTAAATGATCTTTTGATGAAATGTAACTTAAAATTACATCATACCTTCATTTCTACTATTTTACATGCTTTATTTAAATGTCAATTTTGGTAATTAGAGTTTCGAGTTTTTATTTTTAAATCAGCATTAGGACGCAATCAGTTTTTGAATGTGCCTTACCAAATTTTAATCTCTTTCTTTTTTTTTTGTGTGTGTGTAATCTCCTAAATATTAGGCTTTAATAAAGAAAAAATTATAGATTACATATATATATACACATTATTTCCTTAGCGAATCATCGTTCCTCAATGTGGGCGAGCAAGATCATATATCAAGGTAGATTCCTTACCCAAACATGAAAAGAAATGCATACATAGTAAATAAATGTAAACCATTCACAATATTTGTTTTTTTATGGTCCAAGCTTCGTAGAGAAAACCATCCAATAGTAATAAATGGTTATTACGATTATTTGCATGAATTGTATTAAATAGTCTAAATTATTAAAAAAAATCACCCTACGAATGCTAATAGTGTGCTAGTACTTATTATAACTAGCTCATGAATAAGTACTACTTTTTCATTTAATTGTAAATTCCCTTAAAATTTTTCTCCAACATATTTTACGTCACATGTGTAAAAATTGAACCAATGATTCTTTACGTATTGCGCAATGTTTGTTTGTCATATGCTTTGTCAATCTTGTTATTAATTTCTAATACGTCTAATATAGTAAATTTTAATAACACATTTTGATTTCTTTCTTTTTTTTTTTTACATTTATATATATATAAATTTGATGCAGATTTTTTCTGAACTTTCATTCCTAAAAATTAATTCATGAATAATTTGATAATGAATAGAAACATTCTTTTATTAATTTTAGTCACACTTTTCTTGGCATCAACTATTACAGCCGATGTATACCGCAAACTTCATAAACGTCATAAACTTACTAAAATTATTCCTACTCCCAGCCCTAGTTACTATCAAATTAATAATGAAAAGAAGCATCAAAAAAGATATGGTCATAAACGTTACGAAAATGTTGTTCC
This sequence comes from Oehlia diaphana, assembly GCA_003833135.1. Lineage (NCBI taxonomy): Eukaryota > Fungi > Glomeromycota > Glomeromycetes > Glomerales > Glomeraceae > Oehlia > Oehlia diaphana. The sequence goes on along the minus strand of QZLH01000132.1, from coordinate 106,255 downwards.
TTGTACACCTACAACCGCAATGTGTTTTACGTTAACGCCAACACCTCTTGTTTGCACACCTTCAGGTGGAAGTTGTGAAATGGCAAATCCAGAAGCGTGCTGTTCTAAGGGGTGTGCACTACAAACTGATGGAACTTTTGCCTGTTGTAAAAGAACTGGAGATGTTTTTAACTGTAATATAAAATAAATATTTTATCATACCTATCATATCTTCATGGCTTCATTCCAGTTGGCCTTGCCTTTTGGACTAATGAACTAATGAATAATTGAACAATATAGACAACTATTGAATTATTAGATTATTGGATTATTAGATTATTGGATTATTGGACTTCGTTTCAAATATAATCATTTTAAATTTTTAAAAGTATTAAAAAAAACTTTAGAATATTAAATTATTGGATGTATAAATATTATTTTTTAAAGAATAATATTAAATTATTGGATGTATAAATATTATTTTTTGAAGGATATTGGATTATAAAAAAACTCAATTAAACTTGAAGTTTAATTCCAATTCAATTCATTAATACGAATTTTTGAGATCTTATTCTTTCAATAAACTATTAAATTATATCATCATTATTATTATTAGGCTTAGTTTTTATTTTAAAGTGGTTATTGGGTTTGATATTCTTAACTACCATTAGATTAATAAATTCATTTAATTATTTCAACCTGGAATGACTTTATATGCTGTTATTATGATCCAACAAACTTTTGAAACGATCGTCATTATAAATCGTCTAAAGGTGGAGGCGAGAACCTTAGAAAAAGAAAAATAAAATATTTTTTTGATTCTTTGGTTTATTTTCTTTTTACATAGTTTCACACTCATTTATCCGTCATTTCTCATTATGATCAGTAATGATTTGGATCAAACGCGATGTATATAATATTCTTTTTGTAAATAAAATTTATAATTTTACTAAGCAATAATTTTTAAAGTGTTAATATCTGATATATATATACAGTATATATATGTGTTATGAGAAGAAATTAACAAACCTTATCTTTTTATTTATTAGTTACTTTTTATAAAAGTACATGTTACGAGGAGACGAGGTTTTGGTCTACCGTACCGTCGCACTGCCCTAAAATATCCCCTTTGAGAATACCCCACCTGGATACAATATACGATTTAAAAATGTTTAATGATATAATTAAACTAATTTTGGTCATGTATCTCATGGGTATTATGTAATTTTTAAATTAAATTATTTATATTATACCAGGGTATCCTGTGCAGTGCGGTACGGTAATAACTAATACGTACGTGTTTTAATCTAATTATCTAATACGTTTAATTGACGAGCTAATAACCAAAGTTTTACAAGGTAAGAACGTTAAAATTAAGTGAAATTATTAAAAATGACATTAAATATTGTACTCTTTTAAACCTTATCGTTATTAAAAGAGGAGAAGGAAGGACGAACAAGTAAAGAACTTTTTTTTTTTTAAAAAAAAAAATAAGTCTTTCTTTAAGTTATACTTTCAGAACAGATCGATAATTATAATTCAAGTAATGAACTGAAGTTCAAGAATAAATACCAATTAATGGAATTAATGCGTGTAATAAAATTTTTCGCAAGAATAACATAACATGTTGAATAAGATGTTACAATAAGGATTATTCCATTTAAAGAATATATCAAAGATTGCGAATCATAACTCTAAATATTAAAATATTTTTTTCTAATGAGGCTTTAATTAAGGCTATTAGAATTCCGTTCAAATATTCATTGCACGGTACGCATAAAAAAGTCACATGTAAAATTTGCTTTTTATTTGCAAATACAAAATTGCTGGAAAGATGATATCACAACACTTGCATCTGAGACCGAGGAGCTGGAGCTAAAAGTGCAACAGACGTTGAATCCGAAGAGGAACGCAAGTATTTATATTATCCCAAATTAAGATTATATGCTCATCAACGAGAGGCACAATAGTTCCAATTACAAGTCACAACCCACAACAATTGAAGCTCAGCTTTCAATTTGCTTTTAGTTTTTCTATCTCCTTCAGGGTCTAACACTTTTGTTGAACCAAAATGTTTATAAGCTCGCATATATATGCGTTACTCAAATACTGCATTTTCCCTTTTCGATCGCATAGTACTACTACTTTTGATTCAATTGGACGGATAGGCATTTTAACTTTATCGCTTCGAAAAATGCGTCATATATTATGGTTCATTTCACTTTATTCAATCTTATATTTAGAACGGTGTTCAAAACAACAAAATATGAATCAATAGTTTCAAGAAAAATTAAGACAGAACTTTATAATTATATAAATCAATGAAAAAATCTCTGATTTCTTTAGTTTAATTCACAATCTCATTATTATGAAGGTAATGATTTGGATCACACGATGTAATATATCTCTCGTAACGCTTTTGTTATTTACAATAATCTTTGTTTAATTTGCTTTAATATATTAACGTATATAGTTATATATGTATATATATAATATACTGGATAAAAATATCTATTAATAAATCCTTGATCTACTGAACAATAAAGACAATTTTTTTTTTCAATAATAATATAAAAACCAATTAAATTAAATATTGTATAACATAATAGGGATTATTCCATTAAATAAGTATTATAATTATAATACTAATTAAATAAATTTCTTTATTTATTAATCAGCAAAAAAACAAAAAATTCTTTATGTTCCTTGTATTCGATATTAATTGTACTGTACATGTGTACAGTACATGCGTGCATTGAACCAATGATCTTTTTCTATATTGAGTAAAATTTTTTTGTTTAGTTTGCTTTGTTTAAATTTGTCATAAAATAACATATGATTAATGAGTTTAATTTTTCCTATATATAAAATCGATACAAATTGTTTTTTTGAACTCATTTCCTTAAAATTAAATTTTTATAATAATGTATAGACAAACTCTTGTATTATTCTTAATCACTCTTTTCTTAGCATCAACTATAACAGTTGATGCTCGCAAACCCTGCACTATTACTAAAACTAGCTCTGATACAATAACTATCAGTACAACCTGCTCATCCACTCCCACACCTCAACAAATTCATCAAGGAAAGAAGAAACATCAAAAAAGAAACGAACAAGATTGTAATTTTAAACGCAACAAAAAAATTGTTACCATTACACCTACAACCACCGTATGCACTACGTCAACTCCTGTTTGTACACTTCCTGGTGGAACATGCGATATTAAGAATCCGGAAGCATGTTGTTCTCAAAAATGTTCTATTCAAAATGATGGCTCGTTTGCTTGCTGCGCTAAAATCGGTAATAAATTTGAATGTGATACGAAATTGAAAGATATCTTATTTATACATAATTAATTGTTTCTCCAAATAAAACTTTTTTTGATAAACTCTTATAATATCATTTTAATCACCTTCAGACTTTAAAATTTTTTTTTAATTAATTAGAGTAATTAGAATAATTGGAATTCGAGCTTTCTCTTTTAATTGATAGATAGATGTATATTTTATTTCATGTGTATTTATCAGAATATTATATATTTTTAAGCGATTCTTTTTAGGATTGTAGAATTGTGTAAAATCTTAATCATTTTCATATAAAATATTAAACTTTTTTTTTTAATTGACGAAATTCCCTAATTCTCTTAATAGAATTCTATAAATAATTTATTGGAAGACTCTTATTTACGTTCTTTACTTTTGCAAATTTTTGAGTCTTCGTATTACAGGATTTATTCTGTCTAATAGTATTATAAACATATAACACTTTTATATAAAAAAGAAATATCATATTAGGTTATCCATTACAATGTATGAGTAGGCGAATGTCTTTTGCTTACCAAATAAAAGAATAACTCAGTTAGCAGTAAGGAAATGCAGTGTAATGAAAGACATGAGGCCCGAATAAAGGTTTATTTTTTAAGAAAAAACACGATCAGATCTAATTAATTGTCAAGACATTTAATATGATCACTAGCTAAATGATAAAGCTGAAAATCATTGTCTAATTTATTACAAAAAAATTTTTGACATTAAGGCATGTAATAAATCCCAAATACAGCCAATCGGATTATGCATTAAGTTTTGCTAATTTCCATCCATTAAATGGCAATAAGAATTTTTTAACATTTTAGTTAAAATTAATTACTTTATTTTATTATTTATACTACATTTAATTTTATATTTTGAAATGTTAAAATTTAAATCTGGGGAAATTACACTGATTAACTCGAGCGAATTCGATACTGCATTGAAATTCATAATGTTGGTCAAGATAGATATCGTAGTACAAATAACTGATGTTACTACTAGATGCAGGGGGTATTACACATATTACACAGTCAGACAAGTGCAGTTGCAATTACATTTTGTGACGGAAAATGATTTCTCGTTTTTTTAATATTTTCTCGTTGAACTACATTCTTTTCGTCATTTCTACTGAGTTGGACCATCTGTTATAATTTACCTTCTACAGTTCAAAAAAAAAACGAGAAAATTCTATACCTAGTCAATAGTTTATTGTTTAAACATCATTGTGGAAACTATTACTTATATCACTTTAACCCGGAGTTTGCATAAAAACGTTAAAAAATATATACGCTTTTTATTACGAAATAACCCCGGCCCTTTCATTGTATTATTGCAAAGGTACAGTTTTTTTTTAAAACGAAAATATTATTTAACACCGAAATAAGTAAAAAAAAATATGTAAACTAACTTCGTCATTTGGTTACCAGAAACTCAAAAATTTATCAGTTGATAAAATTTAAACAGAACTGGGAAAACAGAACCAAAATCAAGATCAAGCCGATATTTATATCAAAATGGTTTTTTTTTTTACCCCCAAAAAAAATTAAACTCTTTTACTTTGTTACCAAATATATTTATCTGCGCATCAATAATGCATATTGGTGTAACGGCGTAGTATTATACATTTGAGTTGAATAAATTATTGAAGTTCAAAACAATTATCCGCTATGGCTCTCAAGACCTTATTCATCTAAAGAATATCGGCTCCGAAGGTGTTTATACCGCAAATTGGAAGAACACGTCAACAATATACGTAATTAAAAAATTTGTCGATAATAAAGAGGTTCGTCATCGATAAAATTATTTATTATAACTTATATTATTTACAGACTATTTTCCTTCTAGGTTTATTTAACGAGAATGGCTGATGGTCATCAAAATATTATTCGATTATACGGAGTTACAACATTAGACGGTAAATAAACAATTATGAAAACTTATGATAATTATTTCATTTCATTGACATATTTTTTATTTAGGTAAAGAAAAATATTCGCTTGTTCTCGAGTATGCGGAAGGCGGGACATTAAGAAATTATTTAAGGAACCATACTATAACTTTTAATTGGGAGAACCAATTAAGGTTTGCTAAGGAGATTGCAAGTGCGATTTTATGGTTACACGATGTTAAAGAAATCATACACGGTGATCTTGTAAGTGCATTTCTATTGTTTTAAATTATATAGCGGAACTAGTCCACTAATTAACATATCTTTTTAGCACCCCAATAATATCTTAATACACAAAGATTCAATAAAATTAGCAGATTTTGGGTGTTCATGTCTAAAAGCATCAGATGATGACACTGGAGCACATGGCGTAATACCCTATATGGACCCTAAATTTTTTGAGAATAATTCAAATAATTCATATCGTATAACAGAAAAATCCGATATATACAGCTTAGGTGTATTATTTTGGGAGTTAACAAGTCGAAAATCGCCTTTTAGATATAAGTCGGGAGTCGATCACGCTCTTAGGTTACGGTTACTTATCCTTGATGGTTTAAGAGAAGAACCTATACAAAACACGAATGCTTTATTTGTTGAATTATATCAAAGTAAGTATAAAATAGAGTATAATACTTTTACGTAATATTTTTTCACAATCTATTTTTACGTGATTTATTAGAATGTTGGAAACACGAACCAGATAATAGACCGAATATTCACCAAGTAATTTCAGAACTTAATTCTATTAGCCTTGAAAACAATAATATATCAACTACTTTTACTCCCGAAGAAAGCGAAGAAAGCGAAGAAAGTGGAAAAACAGAGAATTTATACTTGTCAGATAGTGATTAAATATGTTTTATCACGATTTTAGATTATTTATATGTTACATTTAGTTTTTTCGTAATTATGCTAACTATGCTAACTTTTCAAAAATTCTATCCGAGTAAAGTAACTATTTGGTTTTACACGAACATTTTATAAAAATCTACGTAATACGTAAAAAAAAAATTTACACATCAAGTGATAATATTTATGCAACGTCCAATAAATGACTGGTCACGTGTCATTTGGGTCATACGGTTATGTGAAAATATAATCTCTTAAATATAGACTATTTAAAAGTTAAAATATAAGTACTTACAGTTTTCCGATCTAATAAAGGATTGCAAGTATTGCAAGTGTTTTACCTAGTCTATTAACTGCGTTGTATTTAGAAGTTCGCGTTCCCAGTCTCGTCAATTCGCTTCCCAGCCCAATCTACTTTCACTATTAACTCGCTATCACCCACATAGCCTATATTAAATCAGCAATATATCACCTTTCAAAAGAGCTGGAGGAAGTGGAATAGGAAGAAGAGTGATTCACAGGATCGAGGAAATAAACATAAAAGAAAATGCGTCATTTGAAATATCCTTATGTAATTGGATATTAATATGTGAAGTACCTCCCTATTCCCATGCACAGGAAGTGAGGAAGAATTATTAGATCGATGAGCAGAATGAGCGCGATTTTCGGTATAGTACTGATACAACCACGATTTGGGTCCATCACACCCAGGTGCATCAGTTGCAGATAACATGGGAAACTCATATCAAACAAATGATGATTGAATTGGTTATTCTCAGAGCCTTCCTGGCTTTCATCGAAAGCAGCTCTCAACGAACCATAATTCAGATTGTATTAACCATCAAGATTTTGGGACTTCGCATACAAACACTAGCATTATTGTACTAATTGCCGCATTGTACCTTCGTACAAGCTCAGCTTCACTGATTCAATTAGTGTCATCTCATCTCTTTTATAAATGGCAATTTCTGATACAAATACTGCGAACTATATGTTACAGATATGGGTGTTCGGTGTTGGTATTGGGCGCACTGATCCTAATAACAATAACTTTCCTCCTTGCAATAATGGTTAACATAATGAACATTTCTGGAACAGAATTATTTAATGGAGACTAGGGTTTGATGCTGAATTTAATTTAATTTGGAAATTCAAGTTGTAGTACGAGAAGAATTTAACGTATGATTTTACTAATGTGTACTTGGGTTTGCTGGAGAGAGACCGATAGGAAAAAATCTTTATTGTTGTATTATATACCAAGAATGTGATGTTTTTAATTTTTTCCTAAATAACTTAATTCATCATCATTCAAAAATGAAATTATAGAATATTTTCTCAGAGCTTAACTGATATTAATTTTTAATGAACTAGTTTTAGTACTAGGAAGAATACAATAGCATTCTATAATGCATTAAAGAAAGGCATTAAACGTTTATCAAACAGGGGTTCAATTTTACCAAAAAAAGTATCTCTGAGACGTCTGCGACATTACTACATGCAATATTCAAAAGTGCTGGATCACACCCTATTTGTTTCTGTATTAGCTTAGTATTTTATTGGAATCATATACTAATAAGGTTTCATGCTTATATACTAGGATTGTAAATGTACATAAAAACTATACTATTTTAATCGAAATTTTTTCTCAACAAAAGTAACTAGCGTCATGCGCACATGAATTTTTTTTACTTTACAATAAATGGAAGAATGAATCATAGGTCAGGTACATTAAAATTTCAGATAACTTATTTCCTTCAAAATTGCTTAATAAAATATTATTGTTAAATTTTTATTAATTGGTTGATAAGATTTTTTGACTTTATTTTTACAAACTCTGGCAAAATTAATGGCGTTCAGTTTTTTTAATATAGCTGAAATCACGTCCATAATTGTTAAAAATAATGTTACATTGTGTAAATGCAGTATTACCTGATGCCTTCGACTTTATTTAAGTCAACATAATATTTGATGGTAGCATTTTTTATACACTCGTTATACTTCTCTAAAAGAGATATTACGTTTCATCAATCTGGGGAAGCGAATCCGTGATTTAAAATAAAAGTAAAATCAACTAAAAATAAATAAAAAATAATACCTTTTCCAGTTAAATTCCATTATTGACCACTCTTCATTGGTAAATAAGCGCCTATGAAAATTTTCTTCTGGTAAAAATAAAATCCGATATCTTGCAATAGCACATTCACTATTAACAAGTCTTTCGATAGCCGAATTTAATGAAGTCTATTATGAGATAAAGGTTTATTAAATAACAGACAATAATAAAAATATGTAAAAGATAGAGATTCGGCCTCAACTGATGATAGCTCCTGGCAATACATGCTATCCGTATCCTGTTCGACAGCAACATCCGCATCTTGTTCATTTTATCAAGTGGAAGTGGCGTAGTATTTCCAACTTGATATTGCTTTATTGTTCGCTCCTTATTAAAATCAACATCTTGTCTTTTTCTTGAAATATAATTGCTTTGATCAGAAGTTGATTCTCCCTAGGTGATTTAACAAAGAAATATAGGTTTAAAGTTAGCATTCAAACTTGGAACGAACAGAATAAAAACATTGATCTAACCTTTTCGTGAAATTCAGCAGACCTTTCTATATAATAAGATGATAGTCTCAATGTATTTAAATCACCAGACTTCTTTAGTAGTTCGGAGATATTCTTATCAAAAAGATCTCTCAAGATTTCGTTGATTTAGCTTCTACAAATGAAAAATTAATATTTTCAAATATATATATGGGGCCGTATCATGCAAAACCGCAATTACTTACTGCCTCAAGCTCCTTGTCCAGTTCGCAAAAAACTCGACAATATCCTTTCTTTCAATAATATCACTGATATTATCGGATATTTTTTTAACCGTTTCTTTATCCCAGCCTGTACAGTACAATAGGTGAATCCATAACCCTCTCGACCGTTCTTGTAAGCGCATCCTGGACTTCTTGTTTGCTAACTGATGTGAATACCAATTTATCTTTCAGATAATTAAGACAGTCTAGAACACCCAAGTTCTTAGGATTGGAATCGTACACATAGGTATCCGTAATTCCATATCTAAAAGGAAGGTTTACTGTTAATGTTATTAAACGACATAATTTCAATAGAATAATCTGTTGGAATATTACAATAACAATATATATTCTGGAATAGAGGCCCAGGCTGAGGCACTAAGAGCCATGGCGATTTACCCACAGCACTCTAATCCAAACATCGACCAAAAGAGCTGAACCATATGGGCGTAGGATACCGTCAACGATCATAAATAGACTGTTGAAAAATACTTAAAATACTTAACTGTAATTCTTTTTAATTATTTATAGGATAGCGACGCGTTTACGCGTTACAACAAAATGAAATTGGGATCATCCCTCATCGCATAAAAAGTATATATCACATGATAAAAACCACCGTCAGTTAGCAATGTCTAGAGCACGGGGTATGATGTGACTCAGCAATAAAATCTTCGGAAACTGTACATGATCACATTCTTTACCGCTTTTTGTTGTTGAATTGTATGACTTAACATCATTTATATCGTGTAATTTGTGACATGAAGTCTACTCTGGAATCTGGATCGTTATTTTCCACAGGTTCATATTTTACTTCTTTGATTAGGATCGCAAAATTATCGTTTATGGTAAGTAATAAATTACTTATATGATTATATCAAAATTCTTTCTTACTTTCTTTTTTTTTTTTTTTTAAAAAAAAAACACATTTTTCTATAAATAAATTGTAAATAATAAATTATAATAAACAATAATTAATTATAATAATAAAATATATTTAATTTTTTTATATTTAAGGTAAAAATAATAATAATATATATAATAAAATAAATTATTATAGTTTTATTTACTAAGATTAAGACAAAATATTAGAGGGTATCAGGTATTATATTATAGGGGATATAATAGTTTAAGAGGGGGGGGGGTGCAGATTTAGAAATTAAGATAATCTATTTTTTTATTTTGTTTCACTTATTTAGTTCTTTTAATATAATATGGTTGTAAAAATAAGAGGTCACGAGTGACAGAAAAAAGTAGAAGACATTGGTGTGCTCGTAAAAAATTGCTTATAATAAGACATGCTGAACAGTGACGAGCTGTTAGCAATAAAAATGATTTCGAAATACTTTCCTGACTCGCCGGTCGAAGAACATATTTATGTCTTAGTCTCTCCGCCAGAGACCACCACCACTTTCGGACGAGGTGTTAGAATTAAGAAAGCAACTCGCCACGATGCAGGAATTACTCAACAAGTCTGTACAGTACATGGTACGTAATATGTGAAAATTTTAGGTCTAGAGACTTCGTGGTATTTCTTACTAACCCTGTCATTGCATTGAAGCTTTTGACGTTGTAGTTAGTCCGAGAAGGACTAAATCATTCAGGTGGACCGTAAATATCGAACACGCAACCCTTGAAGGCCTCAAAAATTCCATATGTGCAATGTATCCAACGCCTGCGCTTGAAAACGATGGAGCGGAACTCAACATGTTAAATGACAGCGGATAATATTCCCCTCGTAACCTTCGTGAAGTGCTCCGCATATTCGTATCAAAGAATAATCTCAAGTTTACAGTGTTCATAGAAACACCCTCAAAGGCTTTCTCAGATTGGACTTTCAGCTCAGTCTGCCGGTCTTGATGGTGAAACAGAGAATCCAACAATGGTGGTATTCCCAGTTTTTTCGTGCGACAACACCCCCATCAATTTACTATCAATCGAAGCCACGAAATCAATATACGTCTATTCATACCTGCTTGCTGGAGCGAACAATTTCAAGGGAAAGTTTGAGATCTGCCCTCAATATTTCTGACACGGTCCTCTCGATTTCGCAGTTAATTTGCTTCAAACAGCAAAAACAGTTGGGGTCACAGAGGTTAAAAAAGATGATTTTGTAAAGGTATCGCACAATGCGCAGTACAGCTTGAGTCATCTTTATCAAATCGTAAGCGCAAGGCTAATGAGGCGGAAGAGGATCAAATGGTTGGTAAAGTTTTCGGGATAGTTGCCGATGCTGAAAATTTTATTTTATGGAATGTTCGTTAGATAATCAAGATAGGCCAAGCTTCAAACTATCGGAACCCGTGGTCGTTGTATATAACGAGGAAAACATGGTTGGGAAAGTTCTCAGCCACGTTATTTGATTGTTGGAGGAGGCGCAAAAGCCGGATTCAGCTTTTGACGTAGGCAAGGAGAAGGCAGTAAAAAAGCATAGGTCATTGAGCAATCTTACGGGTATAGTTAGGCTAATGGGATAGAAACGTAATAACGTAGTAATGTAGTAACTTCATCATGTATCACGAGCAAAGTCTCGATCTTTGTACTTATTTTTGCATATATTAATTTCTTGGCAAAGTGATCGGCGTTACGAAAAGTAACGCGCACGTGACTGAATCTTCTAAGGTAAGTTACCATGTATGTGGTAAAGAAGTGGTAAAGAGCATAAAGAGCCGATACGAGGAAAGTGGGAAGGGCCTATTCTTTTGATTCACCTGAGAAACAAGTACTTTTTATTTTTTAAAATATAAATATCAAAGACTTAGAAATACGTAATGCTATATAAGTTAATCTCACTATGAATAATGAATTATAAAAAACAAATAGAATGTATACGCGTATCGAACGATAGAATTTTTATGTAATACATCCTGAATTGCTAATAAAAACTTTTTACAGTACATATACTTTTTTGCTGAGTTTCTTCAATTAATAGAGAATATCAATTTATTAATTTATATAAACGAAACAAAATACAACATTTTACTGTTATTAATCATGCAACATTATCCAAAATCAAACTGAGCTATCTTTAGTCTTTATGACGTGATGGGGTCTTTACGACGTGATGGCATTTCATTATTGAAGGGGTACTTCCACTCCTCCTTAATCAGATTCTTAAATTTAGCGAAAGTCCAGTCTGACTTAGGTTTGAATTGCTTAATTTTAATGCCTTGAGAGTCGATATAGTCAAAATTTTCATAATGTTCCTCGTTGTTATCTCCGTACTGATAACACTGTATCGTGGCGCACATTTTACTTGTTGGATTCCAAAGTTGATGAGTTTGATAGAATTCGTTCGAAATCCACGTAATTTCGCCCTGTTTTAAGTCCGCCCTTTTATACCATTTCTGTTCTTCAGGTTCTAGTCCTGCAAAGTATAGGGCCACGACCTCATTGTACAAAACCTTGATTACAGCGAAACAATCAGCGTGTTTGTGGATAGGAGAATAGTGTCCACTCGGCCATATTTCCAAGACGAAGGGGACACCTGGAGAGTTTCCTTGATCTTGCCCTAACGTGACGCGCAAATATGTTTCCTTGAGGTCCTTTCCTTCCACTTTCGCCTTCTCCTCAAGTTTTTTGTAGCATATCCCATTATTATCTCTAATGCTATGTTCAATGGCGTCGGCGAAATCGGGGAAGTCGGGAGTGTTGAGGGAGACATTATTACCGGCAATATTCCAATAGAGTTTCTGACATTCTTTTGGAAGATTATCAATCACAGTAACTTCCCCCAATTCGAGTTTTTCCAGGGTCATATCTTCACGCTTGATAATAATGGGTGGCAGATCCACGGTAACTGGAAGGGACCAAAAATTTAGTTTACTAGAAATTACTAGAGATGCAGAAGAATTTTCCTGTTTGATTACTAGGCCACGGACTGAAACAAAACTAAATTTTTTAATCCATTCTTCAATCAGTTTTTCAATTATTTCATTCCGTTTGTTCTGTAGTAAATCTTCTTTCTGTCCTTCAATTTCTTTAGTTAGCTGTTCTTCAATTTCTTTAGTTATCTGTTCTTCAATTTCTTTAGTTAGCAGTTCTTTAAAATTACGATAAAGGACGGTCAGCAAGCTTTGCATGGGACCTATTCCATAACGCAAGAAACAATTCTTCCTGTCGAGACTAAGCCAGTAAAGCTGATCCCTTTTTGTGTTCAAGAGTGCCTTCGGATCTTCTGTTTCCGCTAAAATGAATTCTTTATTACCTTTGCGCAATATAATACAGGCGCGACTCTTTCCGATGTCCAATGAAATGAAATCTTTGCCAGATGATTGATTTAGCTTAATGCAGATACCGCTATTCTCAATAGCTTTAAACTCAAGCCCGATGGTTCCTTGTCCAAAAATGGTAAGGTTATCGATGCGATAGTAGTCAGTATCCTCCGTAACTTGGAGCTTATAAGGTCCATCGCCTATTGTTGAAGTAATATTAATAGAACGGTAGGTAGTGATACCCCCACTTAATCCTTTCAGATCTGAGGAAGGGGATTTACTGGAACTATTATCTAATTTTAGAATAATGTCACGGTCTTCATAATAACGGGGTTGCATGTAGTATTCTGATGATGCCATAACTAACAAAGTGATGTTGGGAAACTTAACCTGGCAATTGTATTTATACTTTTCAATAATCTTACGATAATATATTCTTATTCGTGTAATCGTAATCATTTTCAAATGTTCTTACATCGAAATCATTCTCATATCCATTTTCAAATACCAAAAATACCAAGTAGATTATCATCTTTATGTAACACCTTATATCCTATATATGTTAATAATATGTTACGTTTAGATCACTCTCTAATAAATAAATTGAATTTTAACATCAGTGAAATTTTTACTAATACTAAAAAGTAATTATCTGCGATGCTAATAAAGAAAAGCTGTATGCAATGCACTAATATTAAGGGTAGAGAAATGATTTACATCATTGCAAACTTTCGTAATACTTGGCATAGAAGGTTAAATTTCATATGGTTAAAAAGCAAAAGGGCTAATTTAATTTTTTTTTGGAAAAGAGAAAAAGAATAACGAATGACTAAACAAACTTAAAGATCAGCAAAAGAATACGAATTTTAGTAAGCGTTATCTACATATTGCGGAGTTCTAAATATCTCCCCAACTAGCATTGAAATAGCACAAAATTGTTAGGTTATTAGATACCTTCATTATTCGAGGAAATCGAACCTGAAACGCGCAGTATGATATTGGGAAAATTCTTTCCAAGCCTTTCGACAGGCTGTTTCTTTTTTCCGAAACCTGTATCATATATACCGTAGTATATATTGCGCCATTGAATTAGGGCAATCGTCAACTTGGGGCACAACATTTCTATTGGCTGGAAGTAAGAAGACACGGTTATCATATGAAGTAGCTTTTTTTTTTTTTACTGGTTAACAACAAAATTTTATTAATAGTCGATTCTAAGTTACAGTTAAAATTAACTACACTAATACTAAACTAAATACCTAAAATAAATCAATAAATTGAAGGATAAAGAAAAAAAAATAAAAATAAAAAAAACTCACCCAATAGGGCGATATAAATTAGAAATTAATTTAAAAGTACGAAATTATTTAATAAAATTGTCTAGTTCACATGAATTGTAAAATCCAACGGTTTTTGATTAAAATATATATTATTAAGAAGCCCTCCGCTCTATTCTTAGGCTCCCGTTTAAGTACAACTCCTTTGTTCAAAATATTCCCCAACCCAAAATTATTCGTATTTAACTTCTTTTTTCTAATGATCTTGAATTTTTCTCTTTATTAATTTGACGTTCGCAACTTTCTTTTCAAATCAATTTGGTTTCATCATATATAAAGTTCAATAAAATCGTACTTGTTTCGATTCTATCTTTATCATTCATTTTAGCTTTTTGCTTTAAAAAATCAGATAAGGATAAAGGAAAACCCCCTTTATCATATCTATAAATGTCAAGTCATTAGCATCTATAATCAATTTAAAAAACTTTTTTTTTTCAACGAATTCTAACAATTCCGATTCTTTAAGGCTATTTTTCGTAACTATTAAATTTTCTATAAGAAAGGGAGATGATTTTTTAATTATTTCTTTCATCTTTTTCTTATGTGCATTACAAAACCAAACGTGGTTAAAAGACTCCTTTTTTTTTCTTTCACAACGAACACACTTCCAGTTTTTGTAAAGCTGGTACATCGACTTTTTGCATTACTCTACCGTTGGTATTTCTTCTATCAGACGTTGTAATTTTTTCCTTCTTCTTCTAGTCGTCCAGAAGGAAGTTACCAAGGTTCCCTCCTTCTCTTTAATGTATTCAAACGTAATTAGCCAATCTAATTGTAATCTATTATATTTTAAATTTCTATTTAATAATATAAATTTCTCTAAATTATAAATTTCAGTATAATGTCTAATGAAACGTCGCAATTGGTTTTCAATTTTTATATCATTCCATGCAATCGCATATATAATATTAGATCTTATCATAATTAAAATCTACTACATAAGTACGATTAAAATCTTCGAATTTATTCTTAATTCTTCTATCCAATTCGTTATGATATGATTATCTGAATGACCTTTGTCCTTAGCTAAAATTGCTAAAATTGGCAAATTTATTTTTTCATCAACAATCAATACCCTAATTAACGCCTACAAATACAAATTATTTGCGTTCGTGAATACATACGTATCGCGCAATTCTTTATATCTATTATACACACTTCATTATCTGTGATAATTGAAACCTCGTCACAATCGTAACTATTAATAAAGCCAGTAAGAAGACGTTTTGGCTA
This sequence comes from Oehlia diaphana, assembly GCA_003833135.1. Lineage (NCBI taxonomy): Eukaryota > Fungi > Glomeromycota > Glomeromycetes > Glomerales > Glomeraceae > Oehlia > Oehlia diaphana. The sequence goes on along the minus strand of QZLH01000132.1, from coordinate 90,574 downwards.
GTATAATCCAATTTTCTACTGACACATCGTAAATATTAAGTCCCGCTATTCCATATTTTCGGTACCACTATAAACGACTGATCCGTCTATAGTATATACTTTTGCCCCATCCAATCTTTAATTTTTTCGTTAATTGGCAACAATTTTTCGATATTAATATTATTACTAAACTTCTGTTAAACGGTAAAATTTCCCCGTTCTTATATCATCTGCTTTATAATTATGTGGATTATTTTTAAAGAATTTTGTCGTATAATATTTTTAATTCGAAATGACATTGCAAAAACACAAGGATCTCTATTCTTTTTCGACTTTCTAGGAGCGTTTCGTTATTCCACCTACAACCTTCACATTTCTTTAGAACAATATTCAAATCTTCAGGGTTATTTACTATAGTATAATGGATTATATTTATTAAAGCATTTTCTTGCCCATGAACTTTTCTATATAATATTTCTCTATCTGTATTATTACTTATCTCTACGAATTTCTTCGAATTAGAGATGACATTAATTCTTCTCCTTTTAAAGTCGAAGCGTAATTTTCGGTGATTTTTTCTAATTTCTGCTTCTAATTGAAGCCAACTATTTTTAGCTAAATTCCTAAATCCTAGGTTTTGCTTAATAAATTTTTATAAAATAATTCCAACATATTTTTATCAACTAATGTTAGGATTTGGTCTAGAAATATAACATTTAATTTTTTTAACGATCAAATAAACTACATCAGAAATTATCTCTTTGATTTTAATTTACCACCCTTAACTTCCATTTCATCTTTCTCAGTATTATCTATTATTGTAAAATTATGACAATTTTTTTTAAACTGAATTATGTCAAAAATAGTTAAGTCTAGTAAAGGATTCTTAGTTAACATCAACAATTCTTGTAGATTGATAAGTCTGATTTTTGTAATTTTTCCTAATTCGTAAAATCATTAATTTGCAACACGAAGTTCGTCAATTTTGCTTGCAATTGGTTGTCATACAATTTTTCAAATTATATCCTTCTTTCATATGTATTATAGAGTTTGGCGCAGTCTTGGCCAAACCTCATGTATTTTTAAACATTTTTCTAAAAGGTATTATTAATTCGTCGCATTCTTTAATTATTATCTGAGTATGATACTCAACTCTAGGGATTAAAACGTTAAATATATAAGCCATTTTGTTTGTCTGTTAATCTTTTCTGTAATATCAAGGAATGACAAAACTTTTTGATCTCTTCTTTAACTTGATATAATATGTGTTTCTTTTTATTGTATGCATTGATCCATACTTCCAGGATTCGAATTGATCCATTCTTATCTGCTGGAGCAATAGCCAAATCATTATCTTCAAACCTAATGTTGACTTTTTCCGCTACTAGCGTATTTTTGATCCTCAAAAGCAACTCCTTGTTAATTTTGATATCATTTAATTTAACTATCCACAAGGGTTCAAAAGTAGAATTTAAGGGTAATCCCGCATATTAGTACCTTTGTAACATATCGTTATCCTTTATTATTTTTGTCAACAATCTTTTTGTCAATATTTTCATCATTGCTTTTCTAATGAAACTTGATCATTTTTTACTCAATAATCATAATAAAATATTCATTACAAAAAGGAGAAATTTTACATGTTTTTATATATTTATATTGTACTTTTTATTATTTTTTTGATTACATAATGATATGTTAAAAATTAAAAATTAAAAATTATATTTTGTTCAAAAACAAATTTTAAATAAAATTTCACCTCTGGTGAGCGTTAAAATGATCCTTTATTTTATATTAGGATTAGATAGTTGGTCTAATCCCAAAAGTAATTCTATTTACAATTTCATTGTTATAAGTTATAATACTAGATAGAAAAGAATTTTTATATTCACTTAAAAATTTTTCAGCAGAAAGTCATATAGCAGATTTTTTGGCAAGTAAAATTCAAGAAGTTATTGATGAAATTGGGCAAGAAAAGTTTGCAGCTGTAGTTTCAGATAATACTTTTGCAATAGCAGCTACTTGCAAAAAAATTTCTGAAACTGCTGTATAGCTTATTTTGTAAACTTAATCAGTAAAGACATTTTAGGTAAATATAATATTATAAATAATTGTAATTTTTTTTAATTTTACAACTGAATCTTTTAAAATAAAATTGTTAAAATATACTAATATTTTATTGTTTTAATTATTTTTTAGAACATTCTTTACCAAAGTGTATTTTAAATTACTGTAATATTTTAAGCAGATTTTTTAAAACTTCACATCAAGAAGCAGATTTATTATATAAATGTATTAAAGATATGAATATTTCAGGTGGGTCTAAAAAGGTATTGTGAAACAAGATGGACTTCAATTTACAAAACTATTAATTCAGTTGTATGATGTGAAGAAAGTGTCTACAAAGATTATTCCTTCTATGTTGCCATTACTTTCTCACAAAAGTAACTTAGTTAACCACTAAGATTACTTAATATCTTTATAGACCCAATAATAAACAAAAGGTAAAGGCCTCAAAATAACTTATATAAGGACAAAAATGCCTATCAAGTACAATCAATTTCTCAATAACTAAAGTGCTTGTTATTTTTAATTTTTTTTTTTTGCAAATTCTTTTATCATAACTGAAAAAATTTAAATTTTAGCATTATTTTATTGTAAAAACCTTTAATCTAATAATGGTGTTTAAAAAAAAACTTTATACTAAAAATTGTAAAATTTATAGATTTTATAGTAATTTTTAATTATATTTATTAAACAATTAATTAATTTATTACTAAAAAATATTGATTTTTTTTAAATTTAATTCATAATTTAGCTATTTAATAATTAATTTTGCATAAAAGTATAATATAATTTTTGTGAAAAGTCTAATTTTTTAAAAATTTTAAAAAGTACTAAAAAAAAAGCACCAAGTTTTTTGATTTAATATTATAGTAAATTTATATTAAATTTATGTTTTTTAATATTAAATTTTATTTTAATTGGATTTAAATTGATTTTATAAATGCAATTAACAATTTTAAAAAAGTTTGGCGTATTTTTTTTAAAAATCACTGTAAATATATAATAATAATGCTTTATAATACAGGAAGCTAATGCAAAAGAGATATCAATATTTATATCATCCCAAAAATTACCATACAATAAATATTCAATTTTTATTACATGTATCAATTTTGCAATAAAAATTTTATTATATTTTATTATAATAATATATAATAGTTTGATAAATGATGATTTTGCAATTTTTTAGATAATATATAAATTATAATTAATTATTAAAATGAACTGTATATTTATTATATTAGAATTAATAAAATATATCATTATATTAATATAAAATTATAATTGACTTGTAATTATATATAATTTATAAAATATTAATTTGAATTAGTATCAGGAAATTTTATAGCACAAAAAATTGCGTAAGTTTACGAAAGTTTATGGCATAATATTTTGAAAAATTTTAAAATATTATGTAAGTTTACAATTTCATAAGATTTATGTGATATTACAGTTAAAATATTACACAAGTTTTCAATATTGTAAGATTTATGCAATATTACGGTCAAAATATTCTGCAAATTTACGAAACTGTAAACCTGCATAATATTACGGTTGAAATATTTCAAAAATTTATGAGACTGTAAACCTGCGTAATATTACAGTTGAAATATTTCAAAAATTTATAAAACTGTAAACCTGCATAATATTACGGTTAAAATATTTCAAAAATTTACAAGACTGTAAACCTGCGTAATATTACAGTTAAAATATTTCAAAAATTTACAAGACTGTAAACCTGCGTAATATTACAGTTAAAATATTTTAAAAATTTACAAGACTGTAAACCTGCGTAATATTACAGTTAAAATATTTCAAAAATTTACAAGACTGTAAACCTGCATAATATTACAGTTAAAATATTTCAAAAATTTACGAGATTGTAAACCTGCATAATATTACTATTCGATCGTTAAAGTTGCGTATGTAGTAGAATGTATACAAGGGGCATGTGATACTATTGAATAATCAAAAATAATATAAACACCTTTTCTTTTATATAAACACCTTTTTTTTTAAATTTAGAAAAGCAAATTTATTTTTATTTACGAATTTTTTATTATTTATAATTTTTATATTAAAAATTAAAGTAAATTCTAATTTTTATTATAACTTAATAAAAAAATACACTATTTTATAAAATAGTATCCAGGCTGTACAGCATGGACGTCAGTATCAGTCACAGCCCAAAAAAAAATGTAAGTCTCCAGCCGATATTTGGTACGGACTGGATCTAGCTACTCACTTAATAAATAATAAAAAAATAGAAATAATTATCTTTTACGATACATAAGTAAGTTTCTCCTTACCCTACGATTATCACGCGTGACTAAAATTAATCAAATTTATCAAATTTAAAATATGAACGTAAATATTAATTATAAATTTTATTATAGTATAATTACCTGGCCTCTTCTAAAATCTTGTTTTAAATTCACTATAATATCTTTGACCGGTACGCATTCACAGCCGCCGTTCAGAGTTACCATTACGATAAAGGACATAGTTCTAAATATCAAAATCAGTTTGAATATTTGATAAATACATTTAATTTATATGAATGTAATTTTATTTATTTACTTACATGATAATCTCTGACGAAGTTCCTTCACTTTTAGCTGCACTGTTACTCAGAAACCCTCGTTTGAAATATTCTATTTATTCTGATTCAATTAAATGGATTGGTTAATTTGAATTTAAATTCTTTCTTAAAGAAATTAGCACATCTAAAATCTGTGACAGGTTAGTATCGATCTCAGTGACAAATAATAGTGACAAATAAATTTTTGGCACTAAAAAAATTCTAAGTCCCTCAGATACTTAGTGTTTTTGAACTCGTGGCTGCACGTGATCAGGTAATGTGTAAACATCACTCCTTCCTATTATAGCAAGATCAACACTAAACTGTCACGGATTTGAAATAAGCAAGAAATTATAGATATTAATTATATGAACTTATTGGCAACAGAGTCCCAAAAATCATGGCAGCTTTTACCATTAATATTGTGGTAGGCGCGGTTTCTGTTTCAGCATATGTCAACAAGTTCATCCATCATAGCCCAGTTCTAATGGACGTTATAGTGGGAATGACGTGAACGTGTGTGGCGAGGCATTATTAGATTAAATTTGATTTTTATAATTTTAATTTTGAGATAAGTAAAAATTTGAAGAAAATCGTAAAATGTCACTTTAAATAAAATTTGAACAATACCTCTTTGGTTTAATTTTATTTCTCATTTCAATTAAAATTTAATTTATTAGACTTTTCATCATTAAACATATTAATTAAATCTCATGCAGATATGGATTATCTAAATATAAATATCATGATTAAATCAAAAAATAAAAAAATCTTAGTTTGATTTCAGTTTTCTTTCAATTAA
>QZLH01000132.1:25486-84389 GCA_003833135.1 Oehlia diaphana | reverse complement strand
CAATATATCATATTTAAAAATAAAACAATTTATTATTAGCACATTCTATTGAATTTTAAAAAAATCAATTTTTTTTTTTAAAAAAAAAATCATCAATATAATCATATTTAAAAATAAAACAATTATATTCTGATTAAATATTTTACATACATTTCTTAAAAAAATCATAAAAAAATCTTGTATATCATACATGCAATTACTAAATATCAAAATTACGCAACACAAATTCAAATACAAATTCAACACAAATTTAACAAATTTAACGAAATTTGGCCAAAATTAATGATTTTTTACCATAATTATCAACACAAATTGAACACAAATTGAACACAAATTTCAGTCACAATTTATTTATATCATATCCGCTGTACGATGTACAAAAATGCGGATTTCTGTAATTTTATGATATCGTATTTTCTGGCCAATCAAAATTAGGCTGATCCTTGCATGTAATTTAATTATTTAATTATACACGCGTTTTTTGTCTTATTTATTTTTGTCTCTTATTTCTTTATTCTTTTGTTCAATATTTTTAATTTTTTTGTCGCTTCTTTCTATTATTTCTTTAATTACATACAACATATTTACATATACTATTTCATATTTATTGCTTTGCAGGTATAGAAATATTTGTTTATTAATACTAATTATTTCTTTTTTTTTACTTCTTTGTTACTTTGTATCATAATACTAATAATAATATTCATGTTTCCTTTATTCCTTTTTACTTGTACTTTAATACTAATGATACTAACAATACTAACAACATGTTTATTTTTTCCTTTCTTTTTATTTCTTTATTCTTTTGTTCAATTACTTTGCAGGTATAGAAATATTTATTTATTAATACTAATTATTTTAATATTAACGCTTTTTTTTTACCTTTTTGTTACTTTATGTCATAATACTAACAATACTATCTATATTTTCTTTATTCCTTTTTACTTGTACTTTAATACTAATGATAATATCCATGTCTCTTTTACTTCTTTTACTGTTTCTTTAACTCTTTTTACCTTAATACTAATAATAATAATAATATTTCTTTTATCTTTATATTTAATACTAATGTTACTATAGCTGTTTCTCTTCTTTTTATGTCTAATAATATTGTTACTCTTTACTCTTTTTTTTACTTTTATGTATTCTGTATATATTAATAAATACTTGTAATTTTTTATGGTTTAATAAAATTATATCTAATAAAACATATATTATATAAACTTATAGTAAAGAAAATGAAATATTATTTATCAAAATATTTTGAAACATTACAAAATATTACATTGTGTAAAATCACAGAATATTATGAATTGTCAAATTATGGAACATTACGTATCATAGAATTTCAAAATATTTTAAAAAGTTACAAAATATTACATTTACGTAAATTTGCGGTGGGTCTAAAAACTTACGAAATATTGTGAACCGCAAAATTACGAAATATTACAAATCATAAAAATTACAAAGTTTTGCATATCATAATATTTCAAAATATTTTAAAAGTTACAAAATATTACACTTACACAAACTTGCAGCGGGTCTGGAAACTTACGAAATATTATGATGTGTAAACTTGCGCAACTTTTCGCACTATATAATTTCCTGATGAGTTTATTAATTTGTTTATTACTAAATTAGTATTAATTTTTTATTTAATTATCAAATATATTTAAATATACTTAGTAATCATATTGTGATTATTTAAGTATTAGAAAAATATTAATTTAGTAAATGTGATAATAATATATTAAAAATAATCTTATTAATTAATTTTTAATAAAATTATAATAACTTTTCAACATATTATTATATAGAAAGTAAAAATTCATTGATATATTTACTAACAAATACATATTATTATAATATTTACTTAGTAGTTATTAACATTTGATATAGAACTAATAGGAATTAAATCATAATAGTTTTTCTAATTTAAGTATAAATATCTAAATTTTGAGTTTTCAGGTATATTTTTAAAGTAATATAGACAGATTTTTATTAATTAATTTACTTAAAATATTTATTTATATTAATTTAAAAAAATATAATATATAACTAAAATTAAATATTAAATAGTTAAATATTAATAAAAATATATTAAGAATTTATTATTGAATACAATATAATAAATTATACAATTTTATATATATTTTAATATATAAAATTTTAATTGGAAAAAAAATAATTTATAAAATTAAAAATAATTTATATTTTATTTAAATATATAATAAAAAATTTTTTTAAATACATAATTTTAATTGAAATTTTTTTTTTATTACTTTAAATTAATGTATTTAAAAATTTAAAAAATTTGATATTTATTTTATTTATACTATAAATATTTTTTGGTATAATTTTTTATAATTTGTTATAATTTAAAGTATATGATTATTTTTAAAGTTATACAAAATACTTAAAAAAAATTTTTTTACATGTAAATTTTATATCATATCAATAAATATATTTATATTTACTATTAAAAAAAAGAGTAATTTATTTAATTTTTTCATTTTATTAATATGAAAAATCTATTAATATATCAAATAAATTGATAAACTGTTATTTTTACTTAAAAGTGCTTTGAAATTATTATAAAAGCCAGAAATTAAATTGGTTGTAAGAATAAAAATAAAAGATTTGTTTAATATAACTGTATGAAAAAAGCAGGAAATCCATTTGATAATTTGAAAGGAATGATAATATTTTAGGTATTTATAATCATTATAGAAAAATTTACCAAATCTCAACAAATTGAAAGCTTATAAAAATGATGTCTATTAATACTATACCAAGAAGTGTCACCAGTTGTGTCACCGCAACAAATAATCATGTGAACAAATATGATTTTGTGTAGCAACGTGCAAAGTGCGCCAAAAAATATTGCTAAACTAACGTTGTAAAGAATAATAACGAATTTAAATATTTGCCATTTTTAATCATGAGCCGATGGAAATGAAGAAAGTTTGGCAATGTTTTGTTATGAAATTTATATCCAGTAAAATGGCACTTTTGCACTTTTTTTTAAACGATCGGTGTTTTGCGAGCAGATTGCATAGCTATGGTAACATACCAGACTAAGTTTATGTATTCTTCACTTTTCATCTTTAACAATGAATAATAATGACACAGGTGCGTTTTTTTTTTTTGGATGCCGAAATTTTTCATGATTTATTTTTTTAAAAAAAAAGAAAAGGAGAAAGAGAAAATTTAGAAAATTTAAAAAAAATGAGATTCGAATGCATAGTTTCTTTTTATCAAGCCAATCTAGATTTAATCGTACTTTAAAGCTAAAAATCGTAATGAATAACATTAGCCAGCCATGATGACTAAACAAGAGATGTGGCAGATCGACACATGCAAAGTATTTTTCGCATCGATCTTATGTAGAGATTAGTACGACGATCCTCATTCTTGGCTTTGTATGGTAAGTGATTATTTTAACGTTAATATTACTCTTTCCTTTCAGTTATTAAAAGTTAATCGTATTTTTTATTTACGTAGTAAAAATTTCATCAAGAGAAAACTTGTTATCTTTAAACTAAATCTTCATTTCTTGATAAAATAAATTTAAGTTCTTATACATTTTCTTGATCTTGTGAAAAAGAATTATGCTTATGAGAATCTCATATGACAGCAAATTATGTATCAAAATATCTTAAGAAGGTACTAACATACAATATAAGCTTATTTATCATATATATCTTGTTTTTTATCGTATATCAATTACCTAAAGCTTTTTGTGGCGGTAACTAGATATATGTTGGTGTATGACATGGCAATATTCAACTTCTCAATGCATTCTGGAAGATATTGCTGAATTTCATCATTAGTCATATTTAGTTTTTCTTCCATGACTGATGCAATAGTAGTAACTGCACAGATAAACGCTTCAGCGTATGATTCACCGACCTACGAAAAAAAAAAGAATGGTTTAACTTAAATCCAAAATAATTAATATATATATATATTTCCTTACCTTTCCGCCAAACGGCCCAATAGGTATTGATAATTTTAACTTCTTTATTCCGAAAAAGTCCCTCTCCAGGAACTTATCCAATCCAATTACATTATTGGGATCGTAACCTTTACATGCACATAAATCCCGCCAGATCTTTCCAAGTTTCTCTTCATAATGTTTCGTCGCATTTCTAATTTATTTATATACACACATATATGAATTTAAAAATAATAAAAATCTTTCATCAAAGGATAAGTAATGATTACTTACTTTATGAAGACGTCGGTCTCCTGAAAGTGAAAAGTTAAATCAATCAATTATTTTTATTTAAATAATTCTTCAAAAAATATGTTGGAGAAAACATACCAATATCTCAATTTTTCCCCCAGGGATCGTTATTCTACGAATTTCTTCGATCACAAACGAAATCTTGTCACTGGGTAACCAACCCAGTAAAGATCTCACTTATTAAGTTAAATAACAAAAAATTTTGTTATTAGTAAATCAAATAATAACAAATATTTTCATTCATGAGCTTACCGTTAACGTAATCAAAAAAATTATCCGGATAGGGAAGACCATCTTTTAACGAAAAAAAAATAATTATGTTACTTGGGAAGATAATAAAATAACAATCACGTGATCGATCAGTTAAACTCACTCTCAAAAATATTCCCGTGAGTGAACGTTAAATTTGCCGGTAACGAATTCATGTCGATATTCCCGGTCTTAATATCGAATCCCTCAAATTGGATCCCTTTGTTATCACTGATGAAATAATTTTTATTAAATGATATATAACATCATCAATTAAAACAAACATCCTGAATTAAACATAATTTACTTAGCCATCTCAGTTAGCCAAATATTATGCCCCGACCTAAATATTAAAAGGTTAAAAAATAAGTCAGAGGAGGCATATTTACCCCAACATTTACCATACAACTTACCCGATATGTAAGCACCTCTATTTTCAATGTACAAAGATAAGGCAATATGATATAATGTTGCCTAATTAGTTAAAATGAAATATTATTTTGGAAAAAAATGTAACATCTTGCAAATCATACCTTGATTGAAGTTAAAGGGGTCTTAGTATTTCCCTTCAACATATATTTATATATATCATGCATCTAATTTTTTTTTTTTCCAATAAAAGTTTTTTACTTGTATGAATATTATATCAATAAGAAGTATAACAATAATAATAGAAACATACCAAAATGCCTATTCGATCAGTCTTAAAATTTACATTCATTAAAATTAATTAGAAATTTCAATTTATGTGAAAAAAAAAAAAACATTTTGAAATTCATTAAATTCATTCTCACTCCTTCAACTTGTCGAGCTATGGGATAAAAATCGTCTGCCGAAACACGGCGACCTTCTAGCCATGAAAAGTTGGCATCCCGAATTGTATCAACATATATATAATTGTTAGATTTAGAGCATCCATCAACACTCTTTTTTTTCTTAATCTTAAAGGGTTTTCGTCCTGAGAATGTATTTCCCATTATTTTTATTAAAAATTATTGAAATTATAAAAAAGAAAGAATAAGTAAGTTCGAACTAAAATGAAAGAAAGGGGAATAAAGACGGAGTGTATTTGATATATTGAGGAGAATAAAAGCAAACAATCATTCAGTTCGAATATCGTGCCTATAAATATTGAAGTAGGTAAGTTTTTGAAGTTAGTTAATTTGCTTTTGCGGAAAAATGATAAAAGAAAATTTTAAGCATTATATATTTTTTTTTTTAAAAAAAAAAAAAACTTGCTCACATATATGTAAATTCGAATAATGAAGAGAATTGTTATTCCTTCGATAAATTTTTTTCATTATGGACCAATGGCTAATTTATATATTTTTTTTTAAAAAAAATATTAATTATTTTTAAGGGAAATAAAAATAATAACGATGAATTAAATATCTTTTTTGCGCCAAGTTTCCCGTAAAGATTGTTTTACGAAACATTGATGCATAAGAGTACAACATATTGTGAGGACAATATAATTTTTTTTTTTTTTATTCAAGGAGGCGCCAGAACATAATAAAAATAACAATAAATAATATTCTGAACGCGATTTTACTATCAGAACTATCTTGCAACAATCATTAGTAAATAACCCTGGTTAAAATGTACTATCCGATTTCATTAACATCTATTAATTAATTGGTTCACAATGTATTGTTGTGCAGAAAATAGATTCGGGGTATGTAAAAATATAACGAATAGTATAAATTCATTCATGTTTAGTAATCTTGAGCCTTTTTTGTTTAGAAAATCCTCCACAATATTGTCTGTATAAGGTGTATCATAGTTTTTTTTTTTTTTTTCAGCCTCCGCCAATAAATAAAGAAATCTCGGTATCTCCCATTATAAAAGATATAAAGATGAAAATTATCAAGGGTCTGTGCTTGGCAAAGTCCAACATCAGATTAACTTAATCGCGTAGCAACTTAGACAATTTGTCAGTCAAAATTGTGTAATATAGTAACAGTTTCAGTGGTACTGATCATAAGTTTTAAGAGTTAAACCTTTTTAATAAATTAATATAAGAAATCAATGAATCTATAAAAATCTAAAAAAACTCCTTGTAATGTATATTCAAATTAGGAATATTTAGAAAGGAGTTATTTAAGGTTTATCTATAAATTTAATTATTCAAATTTTTTATCCCAAATTTATATATTAAAAGTACCACTAAAAGATTTTTCTTTTTAGAACTAGATTATATAACAATTCACGTGTGTATGGTGTACACATGATTTTTCGAGATGAAACATCTCAGGTTTTAAATAATTTATATGGACCAATCAAAAAATGGAGAATTCCGTAATTTCCTAAAACGATATTTTCTCTCAGCTCAGCCATATACGATTTTTTTTTATTTTTTTTTTACGAATTAGGACTTTTCTTTTTACGAATTTTCTTTTTATGAATTAGGAATCTTCTTTTTACAAAATTGAGAAGTTTCTTTTATATATATATTTATTAATTAATATATAAATTCCCTTTCATAATTTATAAACATAATACTAAAAAGATTAATTTTTTAACAACAAGATTTTGTGCTAATAATAATGTCGGATCAATACTCAACATGTGTTTAAATATTTGATATTTAAAAAAAATTTGATTTACAATACATCAATCAATGATTCATATGTTACAACATATAAAACCTTTTCAATTGGATAAAATTTTGCCATTATCTTTTATTTATTGTATTGAACTAATTTGTATATGTTATTGTTATTACTTCTTTACTAAAATTGTTAAGATGTTCATAACCGATGCATTGTTTTGCATGTGAAACATTACCTTTTGTTAAAAATAAAAATTTGCTGAAAAAAGGAAAAGGAAAAAAAAAAAAATAATAAAGTCTGATAGGATGAAATAATTCCTTAAACATTTCGACTAATTAAAAGTATGGTCTCCAGTTGAAATTAGGAATATTTTCGGAGAAATACGGGAATCCCAGAGGACACATCACACATGACATGTAGGGATGTACTAAATAAACGATTCCTTTATAACCGATTTTTTTTTTTCTACAAAAAGAATTTCAAACTCGCGTTTTGATTTATAACCCTTAATATCCTTTCACAGTACCAATACCATAAAAGTAGTACTAAAAAAGATTCAGAAATGTTGATTGGCCAAATATATTACTTAATACTATTCAGTTTTAACATTTATCCGTTATTCCAAAGTCGGATGTTTCCTGTATCCGGTTTATTTTCCATAAATTATAAATTCCGTGAAAACCCATCAAATATAAATTTGCAGGGTATCAAAAGTCGGAATTAATGTTTTTGTGTTGCACTTAATATTGTAAATCCTTTTATCATTGGTAGTCCCTATATTACAATATTGGTACATTTTATATTCGTCAAAAAAATTAATTAGTTTACAGTATCAATAAATAGTTAAGTAATCTTGACGAGCGAAAATTTCTTAGTAATTAGATAATCAAATTTTATGAATGAAAAACAGTAACCAAATTTGGAAGGCTTATACCATATAAATGCTGTTAATAGTGGATTTATTATTGATGAAACCGGAATTATTATAAATCTGATTTAATTGTAATCTAAAAGTTAATCGTTATTTTTTTTTCATTTCAAATTAATAGAATTAATATGATGGACCAATTAATTTGAATTTTACTGGGATATGTACAGAGGATAAACTAGGAAAACGGAAACCGTTGAGAGTCCGTCGCTTAATACGCTTACAATAATTTACAAGACATAAAAGGAAATAAGCAGGGGCTAAATTATAGTGACGTAGGGGGAAGGAAGGAAAAATACATTGGTTAAACCGGTACTACAAATTTATCTAGTTCCGTACAATAAATAGTCCTTCGCTACGCTCCAGACAATTATTGTTAAAAATATAGACCTAGAAAAACTTCTAATAGTAAGCATCAATAATCATGAGGACTAAAAAATTATAAATTTCTAATTTTTACCTAATTCATCTATCTATTCATTTAACGTTATTGACTTAAAAGTATAAGTATTGATGGTCAATGAAAATTAATCTTTTATATATACACAAATAAAAATAGTTTCTCTGAAATACATTGCTATAACTATTTAGATTAACTATCTAGATTCCGTCATTTATAAAATATCCGTCATTTTCGGTAGGATATAAAATTACATCTAGTGTTCCGAAAGGGTCGGGTCAAACCGGGTTATTGACCCGACTCGTATTTAGGGGTCGGGTTGGGGTCGCATGATTTGATGACCCGTAATCCGCATGAACTCGATCCGACTCGTCGAGTTGAGTTATACCTTTACTTTGACTCGGCGACCCGAATCTTTTTATTATATTTTTAACTAAAAATTTCAATTTTTTTATATTACAGCTGATTTCATAATGTACGGGACACTTAACAAATTTTAATGAACTCGGAAGTATTCGGTAAAGCTTGATATAAACGCTAATTTTGGAGTACTATTCCGAGAATGGTGGTAAAATTTTATCTTATTTGAACTTTACCGAATATTTCCAAGTTCTTTAAAATTTGCTAAGTGTCCCGTACATTATGAAATCAGCTGTAAAATACAACTTGACAGCTCGAACCCGGGTTATCCGAGTCGTTACTTTTACACTCGGGTCGAGTTCGAATCTAACTATATGCTTTTATGACTTACCGAATGTGTCGAGTGTCTTTTAGCATTAGACGTTAGTAAAAAGTTCTCTATATTTGTTGGATAATATATATGGATCGCCAAAGTATGACTTATAAAGTAAGTTTGCCATACTCTCAATTTCCAAAGTAATTTGCTATAAAGACAATATTATAGGGATCGGAATCGATTCTGATAAAATTTCGAGAATCTATATTTTTTATACATTGATAATCCGTTCTGATTTCAGAATTCCACTTCATAAAAACTTATAATTCGACATTTTATTCCAATTCCTAGAATAAATTCTCATTTTTTTTCAATGTCACAATTATCACATGATCCCTCTATATCCTCACGAATTTCAAATTCTAGAGTTAATGATTCTATACTACAGTATTGTTCTATTTATCTAGTAATTTTTCATGAGTTATAAGTACAGTTCAAATTTCTTCTAAAAAATGGCCCTCAGTATAGTGAATTTCTCACTATAACGAATTTTAATCTCCAACCCATGGGATTCACTATAGTGAGGGTGAACTGTATACTATGATTGCTATTCCACTTTTATATCTTATCGTACCACTGTTGTTGATAACTGTTTCGCATTGATATTATTGTCCAACAACAACCTTTCTTTCTCCTTGGTGTCCAAGGTCTGTACCTTTGAATCGGTATAGGTTTATATGCTATGTATACTGTATAGTACAACCTTCTTAAATAAATGCACATTCTGTTAAAGTCCCTAACCATGTCGTGCCTCAGATGACGATTGTATCAAATTACAATTTTAAAAAGAAGTTATGAACTGCTGGAAAAAGCTTAATTTTAATTGTATTACAGATTATTCACATAATTGATATCCGAGGCGCGTCATTATTACAACATAATTTTTTCGATCGTAAATTTCTCAACCTTCTCAAAGAAGAAGATAGTTAATCTTCGAGACCTAAAATTAGTTAGTTCAAATATTATTATGTAACACGAAATTGATAAATATATCATTATAATGAATTTTGTTTTGCTGGCAAAAAATAACGTACTGTTTAATTTATATTGGAAGTACATGTACGTTGACAATCCAGAAGAAAAAAAAAGTGTGTACAGATAAAGAAATTATGAAGAAGAAAATTATTGTTAATCGCGCTTTTTTTATCTTTCGATTTGGTAAGCGTGACTTAAAAATCATGTTAAAATAAACTAAGACCAATATAATGATGCTTATCATAACTTGACCTTCCGTTTCATTACCTGTAATTACAAGTTATATTATTAAGTATGGGTAAATGCGCGCGACCTGACTTGATGCAATATGATAATATGATGTAACTGTGTAACGATACATCCTTATACGCACAGTTTAGTAAGGGGTTTATTTTTTTTTTGATCTAAATAATAACCAAATAATAATAAATATTGCAAAGTGTTGATCAAGTTATTAATTGTTTTTTTTCGAAATTGTGCCACCCCCTTATAATCACAAATGAAAAACTGAAATTACTTGCAATTATTATGAATTCTTTTTTTTGTGACTTGGTAAATTTACTAATAAATAAAAGATTTATTGTAACATGATATGTTTTTTATATTTTTAGCAAATTTTCCGAAAAAAAAGCAAAGATTTCGGTGATTAATGTTAATTTAAATCCTCTTTTTGTTATTTTTTTTTTTAAAAAAAAAAAAAAAATAAAAAATAAAAAAAGTAAGTAATCCCCAATTTTAATTGTTTGTGATTAGAATATATAGGGGGGTCGTAACACAAAATCAGATAAGAAGGATTAGTAATTTAACTCCACGTAAGATAAAAAAAAAAAATCAAAACGAATACTGCGCCACGGACATTTTTTGTAACTGAGACGGAAATTTAAGTTTAAAAACTTAAATATTGAACTATACCAAACTTTTACTCGATCTTCTTTTGATTTGTAACATTATAAGATTCGGGGTATTTTGCGTAATTTAAAGAATTATATTTGATTCGCATTCTAAACCTGTCTTAAAGTTTTTTGAATGTTGTAATACATGTGTTTACATATTTATTTGTAATGTCACAATGCGCCATGATTTTTTTTTTTTAAAAAAAAACCTTCTTTTGATATCACTATTACCACGATACAAAAACATTTAAATAATTTTCCTTTTCTCTTATTTTATACAAATAATAAAAAATGGGGAAAATTCATTCAAAATTTCCAAATTATTATGATAATCACGTACTGAATGTAGATGAAAAATATAATCTACATTTAAGACATCATCTTGTAAGAGAAATTTTTAAAGGAAATTTTTCTTCACCTGTACATAATATTCTTACGGGATGGAGTGCAAGAGTCCTTCATGTAAAGTTAGTTGATTTAAAACCTTATGTCAAAAAAGAAATCGTTCATTAAAAATTGCAGTAGCTTAAATTTTTTTTTTATATAATTTTTTAGTAGTATATTAGGAACATGGTTGGCTGAAATGAGTGCGAATTATCCCGGATGTACATACATAGGGGTGAATTCTATATCTTCGGATGAAGATGGAAAACCATTTGATGTTGAATTCATTAAATCAGACATTCAGAATGAGGGACTTCCCTATGACGATAATAGATTTGATTTTATCGTTATTAGATTTTGTGCATGGGAATATTCTGAATCTGAATGGAAAGATATAATAAAAGAATTAATCAGGTGTTTGAAACCTGGCGGTTGGGTCGAGGTTTGTCACAAAAATAAAGAATTTTTTTCTTTTATTAACATGTTTTTCTTTTTAAAAGAAGAAAAAAAAAATATTAAAATTCCTATTCTCCGAATTAGATTACGGACTTTGGCATGGATTTTCAGAATCCGGGACCAAAGTTGATAAATTTTTTAAATAATTGTAAGTAATAATTTAATTTTTCATTTTTTTTTAAAAAAAAAATAATAATAATAATATAAAATTCTTTTTTTTTTAATAATAATAGTAACCAATATTAAATGTACGAAAGATAAAAATATTAATATGGTTAATAAATATGAAGAATTTTTAATGGAAACAAACGAAATGGAAAATATTCAAAAACAAACAGAATATTTACCAATTGGTGAACATGGTGAAAAACTTGGTGAAACTGCTTTACAATTTGCTCATGATAATATTAATATGTATTTACCACGTTATGCAAAATTCATGGGAATGCAACCTAAAGATATTCCATGCATCGCTGATACACTTTGTGAAGAAGCAAATGAAAACAATACTATGGTTCCTATTACTCGTGTTTTCGCACAAAAAATATGATTATTATGATTATTTAATTTATTAGTTTTTTTTTTTTTATTTTTTTCTTAAAGCATATACATAATATATTATTATAATTATTTATAATTTATCATATATATATATAATAACGCATTTTGTTAGAAATATTAGATAATTGATGTCACAATATGACATTTGAGGCTGATCGACCGTGCCTCTTTACGCCAGTTGGCTTTTACCTTTTACTAAATATGTTCTTACCGTAAAACGTGCTTTGTCCCGTCAAAAAAGCTTTAAATATTTAAATTTTTTTCACTGTCACAAATAACGGACTTTAATAATTAATAAATCATGAATAAATTATTTTCTATCACATTTCTTTTACTTTACTTTGTCCTTTTCACTACATCATCTTCTAAACTAATTCCTCGACAATTAAGTCAATTCAAATTATGTGATAGTGGGAAAACATATCCATTATCCATTACAACACTTAATTATACTCCTAATCCAATAGTTATTGGTCAAAATTTAACACTTAAATTAGTAGGAACAACGCAAGTTCAAGTTGATCAAAATTCAAACTTAAAAGTTCAAGGAACCGGTCTTCTCTCATTTCTTGTTCATGATATAGATTTTTGTAAAGAACTTCTTGCCCCGAACGTGCCTAGTAGTTCACAATTATGCCCCATTCCTGTTGGTAATTTTGATTATGATATTTCTGTTACTGTACCTAATAAACCGGAACTTAAACCCTTCAATGGAGTTACTGTGAGAATTACTCGTAAGTATTTACTGTATAAGTAATAGTATTGATTTTTATACATTAAATATTTATATATTAATTTTTTTTATTGATTTATTATAAGTTATAAATCCGGATGGTACAGAGTTGATATGTTTAGAAGGTCCAATTCAATTAACTTATTAACTTCAACAGATTCATGAAATGTACATATAAAAATTTTGAAATTTGTAATTACATCATCTAAATAAATCTTTGCATATTTTATTTTATAAAAAATCGTCTTAAAAGACACAATGTTTTTGTAATCAATTGAATTTTTATATTTTATGCTTCAAAACATGGCTTAAAACAAGTTTCATTTCGCTTTATTTGATCTGAAAATAATAATACCAGAATACAGGATTAGAAACCCGGATTAAATATCTGATCAAAATAATTAAAAAGCCAGTTTTAACAAAAATTTCAAGCATAGCCACACACACGGTCATTCGACCTATAATTTAGTTTTTTTCAGATACTACGAATGATTTTTATAATACTGATGATGAAGAATTCGTGATTTGTGGAATGTAATAATCGATAATTATATGAATAAGTTTCATTGCGAATACGAGTGACGTTTTTGATTCTATGAATATACTGCGCCTAATAAAATTCCTATTTGTTACTAACCTTGAATTATAAAGAATTTAAAAAAAATTTTCATTAATTAATATGTATATTGATAACCTTATTGTATATCAGATGATAGAGATATCGTATCATTTTATATTAATGAATAATACTATTTTTTTTTCACATAGTTAATATTATTATGAACACGGTGATACGGTATATACAATACATATAAACACATATTCATGTATAATCGTTGGGTTAAGTTCGATATACATACTGTGATACGTACGTATATCTTTATTTATGCTCTTCGATTCTTCATATAAAATGTCACACAGCAGTTAATTGATGAAAATCTTAAAAGGTCAAAGTGATATCAAATATTACAAAACATTACAATGAAAGAATAACTTATTAAGATAATTATTATCTTATATTTGAGTTACTGTACATAGATAGATCTACGGACAATTACATGATATACAGACAAATCATCAATAAAATTAAATAATTTATCTCTCTCTCGTTAAAGCTAAAACTACTAGGCAATGTGAGATTGAGTGAAGAAATCGTATAATCGTTCTCAAGCCCTTGCTCAATTATTTAATGTGCAATATAAAGAACTTTGGTTAGAGTGAATTTTCGTCAGCCATCGGATACTGCATTAGAAGTAGATTTTAGTATTATGATTACGATCACGTATCTGTATAATCCTAATTTACATGTAAAATTTTCATTCTAAGCTTCAAAAAAAAAAAAGCTTTAGTATTAATGGATTAGTTAATAGTTGATGTATTAATTTACTATCTCTATTATAATGAATTAAATAAATTGGTATCAGTTTGAAATTTATGAATACTTGCTCTTAGTTAACCCATAACTGTTTCTTCTGAACACCACGTAGAGGTGGCAAACTTTGTTCAGGGTTACAACCAGTTTATAAATAATGAAATACCGTATTTTGTGGCCCACAGTACCCCTCTCCCTATAATAGAAGAAAAAGAAAGAAGAGAAAGGGGTAATTTTTTCCAATTTGCCTCGCGAGTTTATTTAAATATATTTTAAGTTATAATAGTTCGCAGTTTCTAATTGAAATGGCGAAAAGTTTCGGTCACACAATTTGTTATGTAAGTGCTATATTGAGTCACACTTGTCTAGTCTGCGGCACGGACTGCTGTTATTTTAGAAAAAAAATCCTTTTTATTCATAATATGAACGGTACCCGAGGTTAAATATATTACCAGACTTTTAACTTAGTGAGAAAGACTCAAAGTTTATTTGAGGGTTTAAATGTTTTAATTGGATTTATTAATGATTTAAGCTAGTGTGGTTTATTCTTAATTCAGCGGAAATCATTACTCAAGCGTTAACTCATAGAAAATGGTGACAAACAGTAGTAGAATTATTATATAATAAAATTATGCAATTTTTTATGATTTATTGTATTTTTTTAGTTTTACATCAAATTTCCAGATCCAATCGTACAACAAGCGTGACAACAACCGTCTTTACCAGAAAAAAGTCCTACAATATAGGTAGGAGTGAACCTCAATTGCAGTTTGATATACAGTTCGTTATTTGCTTCTTCCAGGTGAATTTGAAGAGAGGGGCATAGCAGAGAATTGGAAGGGGAACGTGGCAAATGATCATGTAAAGATTGCAATGAAAATGGGGCGTAATAGTTTCTTTCGTCCCAAGTTGAAATTTTTGTTAGTCCTCAATTTAGACGACACAAGTTAGGATAAATATTTTATTTTCGTCCCCAGATGAATATTTATCTTTCCCAAGTTCGATTATACAAGTAGATTTCATAGTACATGCGTATTTTTGATATTTCCAAGTTCTTTGTCGTCGTTTCACTCATTAGATGTTTTCGTGGTGGATCGATGTGTATGTGGTGGTCGATACGAAATTCTGATTATTGGCATTTGGCATCGTTGACAATTTTAGTATTTATTCTAACGAAATTGTTAGTTTGTTACCATCAAATCAAAGTGTGATGTTCATTTATGATTATCAAATATAAAAGAATTTCATCGTTTTAAAAAAAAGAATCTAAAACTGTTTTGCTGAAAAAGGATGGTTATTTCATTTTAAATTCAAATCATTCACCTAAATTTTTGACTAAAGTATTTTTCTATATATAGTAACTTTTTAAGAGTTTTAAAGATAAATGAAATATTTCTATTTTCTTATATTATCTTTTTTTTTATATTTTTATAAAAGCTGGCTTAACAAAATTACAATTCCGTGATATCTAATTACAAAAATTTTGAGAATATCGTTATTAAAAGTGTTATTGAAATCATTATCAGAAAAGTATCTCTTAATAAATTATGGGATTAATAATTTGTGATAAACTCGTTTAGTTTGAATCAACTAAAATTTCTTACCTTTAATCCATCTATCTTAGAAATGATTTTAAAACGAGACGATTTTTATATTATTAATGAAATTATCATTTGAAAAAATTTATTAAATTGGACATGTGATCAACAACATATTATTCAACAAGATATTAACAAATAGAACAAAAATGAATTTACAGTGAAAAGAAGATTAAGTAGATTTACTTCATTTATAATATAACTCCGAATTTAAAAATACATCATAGTAGATAAAAGATTTGGATATAACCTTGTCGAAAATAACGTTATGATTCAGGTATAATTAATTACATATATATTTAGTTGGGATTAAAAAGAAAAATAATTTACAATAATATCGCGAGAAATATCTCATATCAGATATAGTTTTAATTTACTTTATCGTGCTTGTAGATAAAAAATGAGATACCGTATCCATCAGAAAATGAGCAACCCCGAAAATAAGTAACATGGGCGAAACATGGCATTTTTTGGCCCGCATTACGTGCAAAAGTTGTTGCTTATTTTCGGATGAATACGGTAATAAAGGACCTACTATAGTTACAGCGAGAATAGAAAAAATAGTTGGAAGATATTTATAGGATCCTTTTTGGAGCCGTTCAAAATCCCGACAATCAGAATCCCATAATCCTGACAAATCATAATCCAGAAACTTCAAAATCCCGTAATCACATTATTCCCGACATTCATTAATCCCGATTGATACTTATTATCCTTAGAAATATTTAATTCTTACAATAAAACAATGTTAAAAAAAATTATTACACATTCATAAAAATATTAATTGTTACTTAAGTTTTGCAATGTATTATTAAATATTAATAAAAAAGATAATAAAAACATTTATCTTTGTTAAAATTATTAAATATTAAAAAACAAATCAATAATTTTTACAATAAAAACTGTAATTTTGCGATATATTTTAAAAATCATTACATATTTATTATAAAATATTACAATAATATTACGTCTATAAAAAAAGTAAAAAAAAAAAAAAAAAATTTTGAAGTTTCGGGATTATGATTTGTCGAGCGTCGGGTGTTTGTAGCGAGATTCTGATTGTAGGGATTTCGTAGTAAAACCGATTCTTTTTAGTGGTTATAAGTCAACAAAAGATAATTTTATTTTCTCATTTACAAACAGAAATAAACTCCAAACTGCAAAAGTAAGTTATTCTAAAATAATGCATAAGGTTTTGGGCTAGTATTTGATGAATTTATGATTTATTATGTTAAAAATAGCTGGCTTGGCTATCCAATTACTTTATATTATCCTCGTCGTGATATATGATACTGTATATAGATTAATTAAATAATCAATTGTAATTATTCTTCACCGACAATTATTTCCCCGACAAATTCACCGACAGGGTCATTTTGCAGACGTTCTCACCGATAAGATTAGATTAGGGTTTGACTAAGGTTAGAATAAGGGGATTAGAATTTCAAAACTGTCGGTGAAATAATTATCGGTAAAACGTTTGTTGATGAATTGAACCAGACCCTTAATAGTAGGTGGTGATTTCATACATTAGTAAATTTTTATTATCAAGAGGGACCCAGTAAAGAATGTTTAGTTTGTTCATTAGTTACTTTATTTGCCGTTACAGTGTCTATCTTAAGTCCGTTCAATTGGCTAGTAAATTTAAAAGAGAAATGACAGAAAGACTTGATTACGAAATTCGTAGTACCATTCAGTTAAGGAGAGGGACTGGAGAGAGAATACAAAAAAATTCTTGAACAAATTCAAAAAACGTATTGTATATAGAACGAAACAAGAAATCAAACCCTTCGGCCAGGAGGGAAAAACACTCTTTTACACAAATTCGTCCAATACCGATTATCACTATTTGGAATGCCTGGGCTCTTCTCTGGACTCTGGCTTTCCTACCCCAAAGGAAATGAAATTAAGTATGCAAATAAATAATAATCAACCAAATTAAAAATTAAGACCATCAACTGTGAATCTAACGTACTCGAAAGAGATTTCGAAACGAAAAGAAATGGTGGTAAGATTCATGATGGGCACATCAGTTCGTTGTCCAATACGGATGAACAAAAAGTGTGCACAATCGAGAATAGAAAAAATGGAAACGTTACAATGGGCAACAAATTATCGAGAGGTCCTAACCAAAGAACAGCTGACCGCCTACAAACACAGCAGCGACATCTGTCAGTATGTGATGAAACAAATTGCATCTCATCGAGTAGCAACAATTCACTTATCTTAGTTGATACATTCGAGAAATCTGTTCGATCTCGAATTGCAACCATTATCGGTTGCAAGTTTCTCTTCAATAGTAACCCTAAATAATTGGTTTTCTGTATAGAAATGCTGCAGAATTAGGCTTTGATCATATAATCTTCATCGAGGAAATGATTTTTTTAGATTGTTATGGCCGTGTTTTTATCTGGGAAGACATGGGTCGAATGACGTACCCAGTTGAAGATATAGCATGGTTTGTGATAAATGAACTTATTGAGGGGCTTTAACGTACTATGTATGCAAAAATGCTATAGCATATTAGAGTTTATATCCGTCCATCCGGATATCCGATTTTTGTGATTATCCGTTCCGTTTATCCGGATATCCAGCTGATTTATCCGGATATAATCCGGATTACCCGGATATCCTAAATTATCCGGATATCCAATTATTTTTGCAGACTAATTCAGGGCAAATTTATAATTCCGACCAGGATTACGCCTTGATGAGACGATCATTTCCATTTTATAGCCGTTCCACAAAATTATTATTCTAAAAATCAAAATTTTCCTTTTTGGGATGGTGTGTAACATAAATCTCTAAAAAAGGAAGTATTTTAGCATAATCCCGGCCGGCATTATAAAATTTGTCCAAATTACTCTTAACGGATAATATCCGGGTATCCGTCGGATTATCCGGATATCCAGAATTCTGTATCGAATATTCGAATATCTGCGGATATCCGTTTTTTAACGGATAACAGATATAAACTCTATAGCACATGTGTATTAATTGTTGTTACGTATTGCATGTTTGGATCGTGGTTCGTGAGAAAGTTGTTGCATATCTTAATATAGAACTTTAATTTTTTTTTTGCTTCATATTTTTTTTTAACTCTTCCTGGGATATTAACGGTATTGTCATTAATATCTTATTATTTTGCATATATAAAAAAAAAATTTTCAAAATATGCGGATTATCCGTAAATTTAGTGTTCAAAAATTGAAATTCGCGATGTTCGGATTTCTTAATATTAGCTCACATTTATTCAATTTGATATCAGATATGGCAAAGTATATTACTATATAGCGTATATAACGATTACCATTTGTGCGTAATCCTATTGAAATAATAAGTTGCGGATCGCTGTACTTTCCGGGTTAGCCGGATTGTCGGCAAAATAAATAAACCGGGACTTTCTTGTAATATAAATAAATAATCATCGTCAAATATAGAGTTTATTTGCCGAATTAATTTGTTATTGTTTAAATAAGAAATTTTATAATTGATATAAT
Source organism: Oehlia diaphana (assembly GCA_003833135.1). Classification (NCBI taxonomy): domain Eukaryota; kingdom Fungi; phylum Glomeromycota; class Glomeromycetes; order Glomerales; family Glomeraceae; genus Oehlia; species Oehlia diaphana. The sequence continues at coordinate 64,803 of QZLH01000132.1, read as the reverse complement.
GGTAGGAAAATTTTTAAATTAATATTTTCTAACAATAAATTTAATAAAATAAATTAATAAATAGTACGAAAAACCAGTAATTTTACCATTAATATACTAGGTCTTGAAATTGCTTATAATTAAACGAAAATGAAAAAAAAGTCCGAAATAAAAATTTCTTTCGATCGGGAAGATTCTTATTTTCGGCAAATATTGAAAATCTATGTAATTTCATAAGTAGTACAAATATTACATAACGTTACAATGAAAGAACACAATTTATTACCGTACTTACAAACGAATAATATAGGATTACAGATTACATTAAAATTAAATTACGAATTTAAGTATCTACAAGTAATCTAATTTAGTGGTAGATTTTAGTTGAAGATCTTTTCTTATTAATAATTTGTAATTCGGGTAATTCGGGGTATTTCTATATATAGTACAAATTAATAACTACCCTGTTAAAAAAAAAAAAAAAAAAAATCCATGTATAGATATATAATACTAATAATAATAATCGCATACTGTATACAATATATTGTTGAGAGAGATAATATATATATATTATAATTAATAAATAAATCATATGTACTAAATATTAGGTGCAGTCGGTCCGAAATAAAAAATTTTCAACGTTATATTTTTATACCAAAGAATTCAAAAATTAATTGGTTAACTTAGTCATAACGAGAAGTTGACCCTTAATCACCGCCAGGCATTTCTAATTTCTCTACTAAACCCAAAAATTAGAAAAGTGCAAATACCAGCAATACTACCAGCCCAATCATTGAGATTTACTTTCGTTGAAAGTGATTCATGAGTCAGAACACTTACTATAGTACCTATACTTCCTAAACAATGTATTAAAATGATACTTGAAGAAAGAATTGACATTCTAATTACAGCCTCTTTTGTCAAACTATATCTTTTTTGACTAATATTATTTTTAGTTTGTGAAAATTGTCGTGATATAGGAGATTGCGCTATTTGTGAATTTGGTGAATTAGGGAATGTTTGACTACTTTGACTAGTATCTTCATTTACTGAAAAATCTTTAAATCGATCCAAATGTTTATATAAAATATATGCTGAGCGTGCTGTAATAAAAAAAGAAAAAAAAATAATATATAATTAAAAAATTTTATCTCGTGTTATTTATATGTAATAATTAAAAAACTGGATAATTACCGCTGAAATACATTCCAGGAATACTTAATATAAAATTAGCACCAGAATATCCCAACAATCTAACCCATATAGGATTAGCTACATCACTATAATGAAATTATCAAAAAAATTATCATGAATTTATTTAAATAAAAGGTTATCATATAATAATAATAATAAAATATCTTACCATTTTAGTTCTCTTGGAACTATGGCATCAGTTTTAAAACATATAATAAATAATGGTATACCCATAATTAAAGGATATATTATAATTAACAAATAATAACCCTTTTTACTTTCAAAAAATGTTGATTGCTTGTGATTCATTAATAATGAATAAATCTCATGTGAAAAACATATCGATGACATTGAAGTTATATAACAAATAAACTGAACCTATTATATACAAAATTGATTAATAAAATAATGAAATACAAATTATTAAATTATTAAAGTCATAAACTTACCATGTATCCTTGGAAAAAACAAAAAGCTTTAGGGGCGGATGACAAATCATTCTTGAATATAACTCCGCTTAAAAGATTACAACATAATAAACAATAAGCACAACAGTATATACCAATCAATGGGTTTTTTCTAAGTTTTAATAAAGAAAGTGCTATATAAATTGAGCAAATGAATGATATTAAATAAATTATGTTAATTATCATTACACTTAGCCCCATTATTAATTATCATTTGACAGAGTAAGGAGTGGAAAAAGTGGGTAATTTAGGAAGAGGGATTTTTATGTGAAAAAAAAAAATATAAAAATTAAAAAAGAAAAAACAATTGAGTTTTATAAAATATATTTGTTTATTGGGGAACCCCGAATTATGCCATTTTTAGTCAAACTTTTTAATTTTAAAATAATCCATTTTTGAGGAATAAAGTGATTGTAATTCAAATTAGAGAAAAGATATTTAGTAATAATCAAAAAAGGACGAATCAGCTTTCGATATCAAATTCTTTAATGTGCCACAAAAGTGTATTTTGACAATTTCCATTGTTTTGATGTTTATATTATGATGAATCAAATAGTCCAATATGGTATAATAAGGCATAAGAGATAAAATCCAAAGATAGGTGAAAAGAGTTTTAAATATGTAAATATAACACTATGATCATTGTTGGCTATAAATCACGTGATTATCTCATTTATTAATATGAGCATTTCGGGTAAATAAAGAAATACTATTGATGTATATTAAAGGTATTAAAGGATAAACATGTATCATGGGACATCATGTGACATCCGTGTACACACGTACACAAAAGTTACCCACAATGACATCCGCATATATATGTTAAAAACTATATTAATAGAGTACATTTGTTCCTCTCAATTCTCGTATTCCTCAATACCTGTAAATAAATGAAAAGTTTTCATGAATATCAAACAACATTAAAGACCAAAGTAAATTTCAAAATCACCAGAGGTTATAAAAAGCTTACGTTATAATAATTACACCATTTTTAGAAATAATTAAAAAAAGGTCGGCATTGTGTAATGGTGCAATTCCTTATATTAAAACTTAATTTGGTTTATTAACATTATTTTTAAACTTATCACGGTTGATTAATAATCTAGTCCTTATAGAGGTGATACGTATTCGATATTCAATTGGGGATCAACAGTTCCGGGTATACTATTAATTTTTTAATTATTGAAAACGAAAATTATTTTTATTCAACCAATATTGATAACCAAAAGTATTTCGCCCTATAGGAATGAAAATTAAATAAAAAATTTATGAACAAAATTTTATTTGAATTGAAAAGATTATTCTATCGAAAAATTATAGAAATTTCAAGACTCGGGAGTTGCAAGGATTATCCAAAGCCGAAACACGGCAATAAAAAAAAATTCAGGGTGATGTATAATCAAGACGAAACACTTTGGTAGTTTGAAGATGTGAGAACGTTTGATGTTACACAATACATATATGGTAATTCCGAATTTGTTAATGAGTATTACAAAGGATAATGAGACTTTTTAAGGCTATCCGAGAATCACGAAGGATCTTACAGTATTTTTTTAATATTAATATTACCCCAGAAGCTTCTCACGCAAGTTGTTTGAAAATCTTAAAACATAACACATGAATGCAGACAATCGAATTTACTTAAAGAAATATTATAGTATAAGATTAGATTACATTCATATAACAAAGATAATCCTTTTTTTTTTTTAAAAAAAAAAACTATATATATATATATATTTATTTATCCTTACTTTCTTAATTATCAATATCCTTTTTCTTCTTCTTCTTCTTCTTCTTCTTCTTCTTTACTAAAAATTTTTGTTAATATTAAAAAACTTTTTTTTAGAAAATGGCAGACTTAATCATAATCGTATATATAATAATATTTATTTCAATTATATGTTCATCATATGTTGCAATAAAATTATTCAAAAACAAGATAAATTATTTAATCGGTATTCTATCACTAGCAACAGCATTAATTGAATTAGTTGTATTATCTAGCGTTATTTGGATAAATGATTTTGAGAACTTAGTTCCAAGAAAATTTTGCATTTTTCAAGGGATAGCTGTAAGTTGACAAACCTTTCTTTTAATTATAATTATAATTGTCATTTCGAATATGCAATAAAATATACATTAATTGTTTATTTGTAACAAAATATAGCTTCAATATTGTGCATATTTACAAATTATATCAGCTTTATGTTTTTCGATTCATCTTTATCAATTACTTGTTCGACAAAAAGAAAGAAATTCTCAAACATTACATAAAGCATATATATTTGCTATAGTAATTATTCCTATTATAATGACCATAATTGTATCTATTGTATCTATACAACAAGATGCTATTTACCCATTTAAAATAGCCTGGTAAATTATTATTATATTATTTATTATTTTATTATCCATTTTATTATTATTAATATTATTATTAATAAATTTTCTTTTATTTTATTAGTGATATTAAAAATCCTCAGTGGGTTAAAATAATTGGATATCCTGGATTTAATTTAATAGGAACTATTATTGGCGCATACTTCAGCAGTAAGTAACTGTAAAACACTCAAAACACTCCTAATGTAATTCGTCACATGAAAAACTCAATAATTTTTGATTTTACAGTAAGAGCGGTCTTCAAAGTCTTCAGACATCTAGATCAGTTTAAAAGTCAAATGACCGATACAAGTAAAGTTACAGCAAATAAATCAAAACCAATGGGCGGCGTGAATGAAGGGGGGGACACTAATGAGACTAATGAGATAGCCGAAGAATCCGGAGTTAAGAAAGATTTTATACGGAAGATACGGAAATCTTATAATATGACAAAAGCTGCAGCAATACGCATGGTATTATTTTCATTTGGACTTACATTAATTAATACTCTTGCTTCTGTACATACCGTACTTCTTTTTATGAAAGGTGGTGAAGATAAAACAACAGGTTTACGCACTGCAGATTTTGCTGTCGCCTTTACTGGCATAATAATTTATGTTATTTTTGGTTTACCTAGTCTTTTTAGGAAAAAGTCGTAATAAATTGAATTCAATTTTTATTAGTTTTTATATTCCAATTGTTTAAGGGAACGCGCCAATGAATAATTATTTTAGAATTTTCTTCAAAAAACATCATTTATAATTCGAACATTTTCTCATTAATTTAAATTATTTGTATAATAATTTTAAACACTCTCATGCATATTAAATCACTCCATTTATTCTCATCCTTTTATTTATTTATTTTTATTTAATTTTTTTTTTTTTATTAAAAAAAATAATAAATAAATAAAACAATTTTGTAAATGAAAAAAAAAAAAATAAAAAAAAAAATAAAAATAAACCAAATTTGTAAATGAAAAAGATAAAACAAATTTGTAAATGAAATCCAATTTTGTAAATGAAAAAAAAAAGCATTTGGATTCTAAAATAATTGGTATAATTGGTTAAAAAATGGGATAAATAACGAATATCTATGAAAGATTTACTATTAAAATGCATGCCAAAATGGCAATCAGAATCATCATGTTAAATGATATGAGCATGTCTTTGATAAACAAGCTAATGAATATCAAATACAGTATGCAAAGAATCTTCAAATTAAAAATATAAATTCCTTCAATTAATTCAATTTCAATACTATACAATAGTATTAATTCTTCTTTTCCTATAAAAACAATGTCGCACGAAAAATCAACTGGTAAAGATTACTTATTGTAAATATTACATTGTCGCCTTGTTTCCTAAGAAATAACTTACCAAGCCTTTGAAATGCAGTTGATGTATACGAAGCCTGTTTAATGACTAATGAATATGGTGAAACGTACTTAGATCCAGAAAAATGCAAGGCTAGAAACTTTGATCCAATAAGGTAAATTATTTGGGTTATTATTTCTTTTGGTCATTTTTGCTAACGGTATCTTTTTTTTTTTTATAGAGCAAGTCAAGAGCAAAGAGAAAGAATTAGCTCATACCTTGAAGGATTACACGAAACCAGCAAAGAAAAGAGATGGCGTGTTTCATTCAAAGCATTCGAGTCCTTGACGTAAGTTTGCATAAAGTAAAATTATAGCTTAATACAAATATTAATACCAACTTGCTTTATAGGTTAAATCCTTCAAGAAAAAGTCAAGTAAGCGTTTAAAAAACAGATGTTAAAAATTGACCAATGAAAAGTTATTAATTCTTCTTTATAATTTTACAGGAAATTCGTTCTTTAATTACCAAAGCAGCTAAACATATTCGACATAAACATAATGATGTCCGTGCAAAAGATGTTGGTGCCAAAGTGAATGAAGTTTTGTTAGAACGTAGAAGAAAAAGTTAAAAGAATTTGAAATGAGATATGAGTTATTTATAATAATATAATTAATATAATAATAATTTAATAATATAATATAATTATATAATATAATAATATAATTTGAAGTATGTAGCAAATGCATATACAACTTAATACTCTGTTTTTCACATTAATAAAAAAATGTGCTACTCTAGTAGTAATTTACTATAATGTAAACTTATTCCTCCCTACTTGAAATAACTCTTTTATGTATATGATGCAATATTTAATGTATGCGACTATGCGTATACACAGGGAAGGATTTGGTAACTATTCCAATTGTTCACTCAAGTACTTTAATATGTTGCATATTACTTTCAAAACAATAAACAAAAACCAAAGGTTTTTCTGATAAAATTTCACGATTTTCACGTCCGCATTATATACGGTATCATTCTTTTCACAAAAAAAAAATATTATCGTTCGGTTGATACGCCATCATAAATAAGTACTGTGCACGTCGAAATTCACATTGATATTTTCAACACACGCTAATACTTTCTCACAAAACAACGTCGCAAGTTTTGGATCGACTGGTAAAGCCAGTCATATTGTATAATTTTGCCTTGCTTTAGAAATTTTGGAAACTTCTGCCAGGCGTATACTAGCAACTAATTAATAAGATTACACAATTTGTGAGAAGAAACAGAATATGTATGTGGGAATCGGTTAATTTTATTTCGAAAATCATAGATAGCGATAAAAAATTAGAGCACTCCTTTCAAACTTATTATACGCCATTTTATTATATTTCAATAATCAAAATTTTAGTATCTAAATCAATTTCCAATTTCCATTGAATCGTCTAAAATTCATATCTGTGAAGCCCACTTTCCAGAATCGGCTGTAGAGTCCGTATAAACGGGCGAGGTAGGATATTGTTAGCCCAGTGTTACTATTATTGCTGTGACCTGACTTATTCCGACGACTCTTTAGTTAATGCTGATTTGCGACATCAGATGTCGTACGAATATAGTACTTCTTCGGCAAAAATATGTATATTAATTACACTTCACTGTTATTTTTCTTCGACCCATAACTTGAAGCAGAACAGGACATTACGTAAATGGCGAGAGACTAAGAAGGTTAACGTTAATTTCTTTCTACCACTACTCGTATAACGGCATAACACTCATTTTTATTATATCCAGAATATAGACGATTTGGACGAACGAAAACTGGAAGGAATCAATATTGGGTTTATGTGATAGTGTCATAGTGTAGTTAGCTTAGACAAAATGAAAAACTGGCGTGTTCCGTATAGAAACACCATTTCATTTTGTAAACAAATCTATGTAATTTATTCAATAAGTGACCTTGTGGCCAATTGTTACATTGATAGAAATTAGTAATGGATGTGTTCCAGAATGATGGTTTATATTACAATACAGTACTATGCAAAGAAGCTAAGCCATGACAGATATTTCTCATCTAATATTATTACGTTTAGTGTAAGCTTTTAAAGTTCCATATTCGGTCTACATCTATTTTTAAAACTCAAATATTATATGGAATGTCCCCAGGATTACATTGGTTGGTATATTATGTGAATCAAACCAATTTTCTGATAAAGATATTGATATTATTATATTATAGATGCTTAATTTCATCACGCGTAGTCGCTTTAGCAAACTAATATAATTTTATTTAGCTCCTTTTCTAATTCATTTTGATATAGATATGAAGGCGTGCTAATAGAGAATAAAATCAGTACTTGAAACAAACACCTGCGACAGCTTGTTAAATTCCTGCATTTTTATAAAAATATTAATATGCTCATTCTCTATTAATAACTTTTTTTTAGATATACTTCATGTGTAATTTATTAAATTTATTAAGAGCAATGATCACTGTATGTAATTTTGAATTGAAGTTTCGTAACGAGACAAGAATATTAATACATTACAAAAATATTACATATTCCAAATCAAATTATTCTAATAAATTAATCAATCCCATTACTAACAGTATTTTCACTATTATTACTATTTTCTTTACTATTAGTAACATTTTCAGCAATGCTACTTGGTTTATTGTTATTTCCTTCTTCATACAAAACTATAGCGTCATACATATGAGCACCCAATTCTGTAGCCGTAACAGCATTTTTAAAAACAGCTATTTTAAGTGAATCACATGTAAACTTTGCGTTGTAATTTGTATGAATTGCTCTTCCCATTCCCTATAAATAACGAAAAAAGTATATAAGCAAAATTTAAAATATACAAATATGTATTATAAATTAAGTACCTCTAATACAATTAAATCAACATCTTGACAAGCTTCAACTAAATCCTCATTAATCCTTCTCAAATCTAAACAGAGACTTGAACTACCCGTTTCCATAACTGATATTTTTTTAGATGCCCAAGCTGCTGCTACTAGACTATCCAATTCTGCTATAGATGCTACCACTTCTGATAATTCTTCAAACTATACAAATTAGTAATCTATAATTAATAATTTAATAATCAAAGATAATACTTACAGTAATGTCATTTATAGCGGGATGACTATTAACAGCCAATATAACATCCATTCCTAATGACACTAAAAATCTAACAAAAGGTATTACACCTAAGACTATATCAGCGCCAGAGTTATCCACAAAGATAACAGCTTTCTTAAGAGGAGGCTTATTTTTACTAATAATTCTTTCTATAAATTTTTTTGTATGATTTAACTTATCGGGTTTGTTTGTTTTTTCTTTAGCTGCATCAAAGGATAACTCTCCATCTTTTATCAGTTTCACTATTTGGCTTGATCCCCAATCATACATATTTCCAGCCAGAATATTATCTATCAATAACTCAATTTTATCTTCCAATGATTGTAAAGAATCCACTTTTTTTAATAATTCTGGCAACTTATGTAGTGCTGATTTATTTTCTGCGGTTTTGACTTTAGAAAAAATGTCAGGAAATCCAAGTTCATGTAAACATTGTTCCCGAAGGTTTAAAAGGCTTCGAACCGTCAAAGCTCCATACATATTAGGTTGGTCTCTTAATCTTGCTAAATGGCTTCTAAATAATGTATCAAAAGAAGATGCCCTACTTTGGACATCTTGATTTTGTCCGTCATTTTCGCCATCCGAAGTCCATTCTTTAGCCAATTCAACAAGACTATGAAGGTTCCTCTCTAAGACATCAATCCAATATTTTTGAGCTGTTGGATCTGTTAATTGTAATGTATCTGGGTGATATTCGTCCAGACTCTCTAACTTTGGAAATGCTACCAATTTCGTTGAAGTGCTTTCCAAAATTCCATAAGCATTAACAGAATTTTCTGTAATCATTTGTGGAACAGTGAAGATTTCTGAGAATGAATATGAACGTTGTTTTGTTCTATATTGAAGAAAAGCCCCAACTGCACCAAGATATCCTTCGTGACGAAGGAATAATGCTTTCATCGTTCCTTGTGACCAAAAGTTGATGGCATAAGATAACGTATTCATTGTAATCGGATGCCCTACAAAAGTCATGTGTGAAATAAATTTTTTTTTTAAAAAAAACGAGGTAAAGAAAGTGACTTACCTCTTATGAAACATCCACCAAAATAAATTCTCTTCAATCCATGAGCTTGAGCATTTAAATATGCTATTTGTCCAATATTATTGCTGCATCGTATATAAATTAAAAATTAAAACAATAATTGAAAAATAATATACTGTTATAGAACAACACTTTACCTCACCATATATAATAAAGACTTCGAAATATCCTCACTTCTGAAATTTCCAACACTTTGCTTAATATTCTTTTTGAACACTTTACCCATGGAAGAGGCAATTGTTGTAGACTTTAACCCAATTTTATTGTAATCTGATCCATAAATATCACCAACTAGCATATCCTAAAAATATATATATAATTAAATTTATTAATTAATTATAATTCATTTCAGATATATTAAGACCAAACAAATAAACTTACTACATTTGTGTTATCACCGTGTTTGCTTATTTCCAACATTTCTGTAATTAATTAGCTAAATTCATAATCAATCAAATTTAAACATTACATTTAAGTTTCAAATAACATACCGTCAAAAGATTTAGCTCCAGTCAATAAAGATAATAAGCCCCAAAGTGTACCTCCCCCTAACTAATTAATATAAAAAAATTAGTTTTAAAAAAATGTTTGTAGACAACTTTAGTAAATGACTATTTTTAAATCTTACCGAAGTACCAGAAATACGCTCAAATTTATTAGATTCAGTTACTTTTAATATACTAATAATTAATAGGATTTAGTAAATATATTGCAATGAAAAAAATTAAATTAACATTTACCTTACACCAGATCCGATATTTACAAGCTTATAAATAAACAAATTACAAATTTTATTAATCATGCCCTCTCAAATCAAATGCGACTAAAAAAGTTACCATATACGGGAACATATTCGTTGGATTTGGAGTATCTTCAAAACACATAGGATCATTCTCATTATATGTAAAAACTTCATATGGAATCTCTGAGATCAAGAAATTCAATCCTAAAATAATTTATATAACAAAAAATTCAATAACTTGAATTTTCATGTATAATTAGACATTATATTTTTTACCAGTAATTAAACATTCCATTTCATCTTCCTTTTCCACTTTAACTTTTAACTTATCAATAAAAGAATCATAAAATTTATGAGCACCACCACCTGTGGCTTTAATAACTATTTTTTTTTTTAAATTTAAATCGGATGAATCGGGATTTCTTCTTGCAGCGATCAAATTTCTTATAAAATCTATACATTCATCAATTTTTTCGGTTTCAAATTTAATGAAATTCAATCTTCCACCTTTGGAAATATTTGAAAAATAAACTACTTTAGCTAAAGAACCACCAATCTATTATATGATCCGAAAGTATGTGAATTAAAAATATAAATTTAGGATAAGTTCACAATAATAAATAAAGACTACTTAAAAACTTACATCAACGGCAATTTGAGAAACTGATTCAGTTTGATTTGGTAAAACGATATCTCGAGTTTCTGGCTGAGTCCCTTCATCACAGATTTTTGCACCTGTGACATTCATTTTTTAGAAATGTGATTCACAGAATAAATGTTAGGATTATTTGGAGACTTTATAACAAATATTTTAAAATTAAATCATAATGTAAAAATTAATTTAATTATTAATTATTTTTAACAATGCAAGTAATACAAGTGGAAAAAGTAATATCTTAATCTAATCTTACAAAATCATCTTAAATTTACCAGGTGAAAATGACGTTATGTTACTTATTTCGGATGTTGTTATTGGATTAGTTTGGGTCAAAATGGTAAAGATTTATTAATAATTCATCCATCACTTCCATTAACTGCCCGTTTTTGATGTATATTGCTGATCACTATTACTTTGACAGCGCCGGTATTTTATCCGAAAAAAATAATAAAGTAATTCCGCAAATTTGGCGTAACTAAATTTTTACTCCACACCAATATGTCATCTTTTTTCAATTTCTCCGCATGCAAGATTAAATTTAGCTTATACATTGTTGCACTTACGATAAAAATTCGTTTATGTTGTGATGTATGCGTTGAACAAACAAGGGGAATTTATTTCCAAAAATGTATTACACCATATTTTTTAATGTACGACAATATGGCCCGTCGTTAAAACATTATCCCTTCCGTAACTTCCAATAATCGGTTTTCTTTAATTTGTTTCTAAAAAATTATTATATATGGATTTGCAAAGTCAAGTACAAGATCTTTTGGATTTATCCGGTCATGTCACTTGTAAGTCTCGTTCTCAAAATTGTATTTTTTGTTAGAATGGAGTTTTAATGACTTATTTTCTGAATATATTTAGTATTGCTGCAAAAACAGTCTGATACTCTTATCCGAAAAAAAACTTTAGCAAAGAGCGATTGCGAAGAAGACTTGAATGATTTGTCTTATGACATAGCTCTAGCCTCAAAATCCTTACAAGGTAAATATTTATTATACACGAATATAGCGGTTTACAATTTATTCCCATTCTCACTAATGAAAATTTATAGTATGATTAGCTTTTAAATAATCTTTATTGATTTTATGTTTATCGAAAATTAATAGTCTTAGAAGTACGTCGTGAAATTCGAGCTGTTATTGGTGAATTAACGGAAATTAAAGAAAAAATTGAAAATTATGGAGATAATCTATCTAGTAATTGGTTTGATTACGTCCAAGATACAATGGAGAGTTTACACTTACTTTTGAAAAAAGGAATTGAAAGTAAGATTAACTTTTTGTAGCAAATCTCGTGAAAATTCAGTTGAATTTTTTAAATATACATATTTTTTTTTGTCCCTAGTCGCATCTACTGAAAATCCGGCTCTTGAACAAAAATCTAATTCGTATGAACATTATAAGGAACCACCATCATCTGAAAATATTGTATATAAAAACCGGATTCATCACGAAATACCACAAACACTACAACCTCCTCACTGTAATAACTCCAAAGATAGATCTATTAGTATTATCGTTCATAGTGATCATGATCTAGAGGATCTTTCAGAGACAATTCATGATAGTTGCACAGAAACAAATACAATAAGGGGTCGTACAATGGATTCAGAAAATGCATCAGCTGCCCAATTGTTCGTTGCAAATCTTGGTTTAAAAAAATCTCCTTCAAAATCTTCCACAACTACTTTCATTTCATCAGATCAAATTTGCACAAACACTACAAACACTGCACGTGTTCCATTCTGGTCTACTGAAGCTACAAAGGAGAGTGATTTATCTGCTGCAAAACACTTGTCTCAATTAATAATTCATGAGAATGATGAATTGGATGATGAGTTTGTTGATGCTGTTGAAAGTCAAGAATCTAACTTTGGAGATATACGAATTAAAGAATTATCGTCTTTTACACATAATTATAATATTTTAAAGCGAACAAGTTCTATTTATTCCCTACCGACTACTCTTAATACGATTGAAGATGATTCATATTCACATATGGTATAGTGGTATAGTATTGTAAATTAAAAAATGTGTAAACAACAGCGCTAATTACTTCTTTTATTTATAGAGTGATTATGATGACAATTTTTCCGATACGTCTTTTGCTCCTTCCGATTCACTACCACCATCTTCACCACAACCTTTTCAGATTAGCTTAAATCGTTGTAGCAGATCAAGTAATCTAGTCGAAAATGTAACTGTCAGTAATCCTATACGAATAGGAACAGGAATCGGTTCATATGTTGTATACACTTGTACGATCAAATGCCCAGATGTAAGAATTAATGATTTTACAATTATCAATTTAATTTATAAATTTATTTTAACTTTTTTTTTTTTAAAAAAAAAGGAATTTGTAGTAAGAAAAAGGTATTCCGATTTTGTTAAATTACGGGCACAACTTATTAAAGCCCAGCCCAAATATCGTAAACTTATACCAAATTTACCACCTAAAAAAATTGTGGGTAAATTTGTGCCTGAATTTATTGAGAAACGTCGTAAAGATATGGAATATTTTTTGACTTACGTTTTGCTTCATCCTGTTTTGGGTACTACTGGAGTAGTTAAATGGTGGCTCATTGATTAACTAGTTGCTTTAATATTGTATATTTATTCTTTTCAAATTTATTTATTTTTGGACATTGTTATTTTATTACGCATTTTTTCTTATAATTCATTTTATTATTTTATATTATTGTAAATATGTTCATCTATTATAATTTACATTTATTTTGAGATACCTTTTTTAGAGAAAAAAAATCAAACGATAATAAATATATATTATTATACTTAATTTTTAATTTTTTTTACAATATAAAAAGTATAGCTATTTATATAATTTTTCATAATAATATATAATATATAAATTTAATACTAATTTTTAGATCAAGATAAATAAAAGCAAGTTACTAAGGTTACTATAAATGAAATTACAACTACAATAATTTTTTTCTTCGTTTCATTTTTTTTCATATTCTTAATATAAATTAAAAATTAATTATTTAATGAAAGAACTTATATATAAATATTATCCATTCTCAAAGGGTTTGTTTCTTTCTTTCTTCGTATCTCATAACAAAACATTGTACCATTAATATACATTAGATATAACCGATAATAAAACAAGGCAGGATCTTGAAGTTTATTATGTTTAGCAACGAACATACCTTGTGTATAAGAAATAATGATGAGAGATTGACAATAAATTTAATAATAATAATAATAATAAATTGTTCTTCTTACTTACCTAATAATGGTGTATTCATTATCGTGTTTGGGAGATATTTTTCTGGATGTAAATAATAATTTTCCTCCCCATCATCACAAACGATTCTAAACGAACAAAAAAAAGTTAACTAATTTTAAAATATATTAAGAATTGTTAATTAATTTAATACCTAATGAGTCTAGTTAACGCGACCTTTCCTTGTTGACTAGCTACTATCATGAGTGAAAGTTCTGGGATCACCTATTAATAGACAATTTATATAATTATTGTTAGTCTTAATTTCTATTATAGAAAATAATTGATTTTGAGCAATTTAAACGAAGAGAATTTAATCGAACCTCAACCATATTTAATCGATCAAAATCTAAGTGAATTGGATAACGTCTTGTATCTACTCTATGTACTAGGTCTTTTTCAGTACGCAAAATTTTCAAGTTTAGTATAGGGTCAAGCAATAGTAAATCATATTTTGTTGTGTAAAGGACAAGTTCATCAGGTAATCCTAAATCTGGACAACAATCCGACTGAGATGAGCCAAGCGGTTGTATACGAACATGAGATCGGATATAGTAATCATTTGAAGTCCTTAATGGGGAATCTATGTTATTGACACTACTTTCACGTGATGATGAAGGTAAAGGAGTATCAATCGTAAGCGAGTCATGTGAACATATGGTATCATTATCATGCAAATCCAAGTGATCTGACTGAGAAATCGGTTCAATTTCAATTTCATGCCTTTCGGGCGATGAATCATGTCTTATATTTGGACTATTTGGACTAGATAATGACGATTCCTGCCGTAAACCATTTATTACATCTTCGATAGATTCCTCTATATACGAGTGATACGGAGATAGTTCGCGGTTCGCTGGAATATATTCCGGTGATACTGGAGAATAAGTCGGGGACACTGAAGAAGACGAATGTTGCAAAACAATTGGTGAGTATGAGTGATGTATGTTTGAAAACCACGAAGGATGATCAATATGTTCAGGCGATATGGGAGAAAAATGTGGTGATGATGGTGAATAATTTGAAGAATTATGTGACGAATATTGTGTCGCATATTGAGGGGAAGTATTATAAGATGGTGGAAAAGTAGAAAAAGTAGAAAAAGTAGATGAATATTGCGGAGATGTTGGCAAGTATGTATAATGTGGAGATGTTGGAGAATTATGTGGAGAAGTAGGTGGAGAAGTAGATGAATAATGTTGCGAAAAAGGTGAAACTTGTGTAGAAGTAGTAGGAACATATTGAGGTGAGAATTGAGGAGAAAAAGTAGGGGATGTTGGAAGATGTGTCGGATTTATGGGTGAAAATGATGAAAATTGAAGATTTTGATGATAATATACAAGTGACGAACCAGTAAAAGAATCTGGTAAGTTACTTTGGGAAACATTATTCAGATTACCTGATAATTCGGGCGAAAAGCTAGTATTATGCGATGAAACCGGAGTTAAATCCTCTGAAACGGTATATGACCTTGGAGAATATAAAGGATATGCAGGAGATTCATAAGTATTTGTATTACTTTGAGTCGGCTGGCTTGATCTCTCCTCAATTATCTCCTCGGATCTCTCCTCATTGTGATTCTCTCTTTCCGGTATTGAGGATGAATTATTCTCATTTTGTTCATGATTATTATTTAAAATATTTAATTCGTGTCCAACTGACCATCTATAATCTGGGTTATTTTCCGTATAATTCTCCACAACGGGAGTTGCTGATTCAGCACGATCATAATAAGCTGGAGTGGCACTCCCTTCAATTTCTGTTAAGCGTTCACGATTAAGAGAATGCTCGTTATATTCATGTTGGTCATTGTTATTCGATCCCACTTCTGTATCATCATCACTCAATTCCAACTCTGAATCACCTTCGTTTGATTCTAATTCTGAAGCATCATCGGTTGATTCCTCTTCTGTACCTGATTCAGAATGAGCCCCATTTTCTATATAACCATCCTCATATTCTCTGTTTCTAATTCTTAAATTTCTACTAATAATAATCCTATATAAATCCTCTGGAGCTCGTACATTCGGTCTTTGTCCAGACAAGTTACGTCTTAAATTCTGACGATAAAGATTAAGTGAATCCATTGTCTCAACAGACCGAGGAGACGACGGAATGCTCTCCGGATTTGAAATCAGATGTTGAAGCTCTTCACAATTAGAAGAAACAGTTTTGAAAGCAGATTTAGGAACAAAATTTGCTGTCCAGCCCCTATAAAAAAGAAATCAAGATAAAAATCCAAGATACTTTATATTAATTTTTTTTTTATTTAATTATCGAATTTTTTTTTATATTTCAAATAACTAATTTTTTTAAAAAAGTCCATACCACTCATCATTATCATTCAAATCAGACCAATCTCCTGTTAATATTTTCTTTTGCATTAATTCCCCCGTTTTAATATTCCAAACTCGACATGTAGAATCGATACTACATGAAACCAAAAACCGGCCGCACGCACTAAAACATATATTGGGAATATTGTGTTCATGACCTCGAAGTACAGATATTGCTTTCTCACCAAGTGCGTCACTTTCTGAAATCTTTGTCAATACTGAAGCATAAGTTCTTGGTGTTTGTGATTCTTCACCAGAACTTTCTAAATTATCATCATCATCATCAAATTCGTTGAAAAACTTTCCACTTTCTTTTAAATTAAAGATTGTAATTTCATGTGAATTGGAGCTCACTGCTAATAAACGTTTTGGACCATGTAATGCTATACCCCATGTTGATTCATTATTACTATATTATATGAATGATTTTTTAAAAATTTATATATATATTTATTATATATATATATTAACATGTCTCTTGTTAAAAAGGATAAAAATAAAAAAAAATCAGATAAATTTTTATAAATTTACCTAAATTGTATTGGATTCTTATCAAGATTAGACGTAAACCATATACGGATATCACCTGCTTCATCAACGCTAACAAGTACTTCTTCATTACCAATCTTACCAACCTTAATGGCATTGATTGTATGACTCTATAAATGTATAAAATAAATATTAAAAAAGTAAAAAAAAAATCGGAATAATTCCTTAATAATAAAATAAAAATTATAAACCTTGTTTGTATAATCAGGTTCTGTAGAATATCTTAATTTCTTGAAAGGTTCACTTGGTTTACCATTAAAATTCAATCGATGCACGAAAATCGTATCATTCATAGCAACGAACATAATGTTCTTATCTATGTCAGAAATTGCCAACAAATTCATCCGCTATAAAATAAAAAGATTAATCATAATTTTACAATCATGAAATAATAAATATTTTGTAAATGGATCACTTTAAATTTTTCGTACCCATCGTGCACATAGTCCTTGAAGTCTAATTAGATGATTTTCAAGTACTGGTCTCACCTAAACAAAAAAATTATGATTTAGTTGATGTAAAAAATCTTTAAAAATAATAAATAATCTCAATATAATTATTCTACCTCCAATTCATAATAATTATCTTCCATGATGTTGTTTAATTAACAGATGGTAATTTTTCTCGTCCTATTAAATTGTTAAATTGTGACATGTAAAGAGACGAATTAGTTATCATATTACTTTTTGATCCCTAAATTCTTTTTCTTTATCTTTTCTTTAAATACGGTTAAATACATTTGAAAGCTTAATAATTTTTAAATAATTTAACCTTAATGATGTCTTTACAGTAAAATTATATTAAGTTATTCAGTTTGCTTAGAAATGGACAACAAATCGTTGAAAATGTACATACACTATTAGGAAAAACTTTTTATTATAATAATTTTATTTACTTTTGTTTTATTTAAAGTCTTTGTTTAAAAATAAATCTCTTAAAAATTTTTATATACAGATCTTTCTTAAGATTCTTAAATATGCTTTTAATATTGGAAAAACACAAGCAGCACCAAAGAAAGTAGCCATTAAGAAACTTTGAATTCTCTATTACTGCCTGAGAAAAATAAATATGATAAGGTTTTAAATAAAATTTCCAGATCTTCAGCTCTTACCGAATTTGATTATTTCAACTGATCCAAATGCACATTGGCTTAACAGTTAAACAAAATTTCACGTCGTTACAATAGTGCAATTTATTTTACAAAAAGTTCTATTATATACATAAAATTATACAAAAATATTTTTACGTCTACAAGCTAAGAAAATATGCGTGCTTTAATTACAAAAGAATTGTTTCCAAAATTCGCTACAGTAGGTCAACTTATTTACATATAATACATGACCTTTTAAAAAAAGGGGGTGAAATTTTATTATATTAGTATTATAAAATAGAAATATAAAGTGAAATATTTAAAGCGTACCCGTTGCAATTCCGGTTTAACCACACCGAAAGTTGATGTCATTCCAGTGCTTCCTTCAGAAATTTCAATATCGTCTCCATGAGAATGAAATCTAGCACGTCGACACACGATATGTGCATAATAAACAGGAGGTACCTAAATCAAAAAGTGGGAAAATTTAACGAAAAATTACAAAGTATTTTACCCAGATTATTGAATAAATATTTACAATAGAAACTGCCCTGGTACAACGCGCGTAAATATAGCAAAGGTTATTAGATAACTGTTGGATTCTAAAAAAAAATCAGAAAAAAAAATCAATATTGAAAGAAATAAAATATAATTATTCAATATATAATATAATTTGATTCATACCCATCTGAGGAGAATGAATTTTCATCGTACAATACATGATAATGAGTTGAACGAGAAGTTCCTTGTAGTCCGGGATGACTTTGCAAATCTATGATAGTTGCATTTTTTTTAAAAAAAAATTAAGCATTGAAAGACTTAAGGAGTAGATAATATATCTTTATAGATAAGCTTACAAAAATCAAATTCAAAAGGATGGGTAATTGTTGATTCTATTACGGTCCCAGGTAGACAATTGCCAGTACGATCAGCGTCGCGTTTATCTAAGGGGAAGAAAATAGTGTGGTGACGTTTCTGAACAATGACAAATGTGATGGTTGGTCTATAACCAGGTTCAAGAGATGCGCAAGCGGCTATTTATATAATAAGATAATAAACAATTAATGAACACGAAATGAATATATAATACAGGATTGATTTTTCTTATAATTACCTCTTAAAGCGTCAACCTCTCCTCTTAGAACTTGAGAGAATTGACCCTCGGAAACACCATCACGGTAAAAAAGAATTCGTTCAGGTTTTCTACCACAAGATTGATAAAAAGTTTTTAATAATTCCTTTGCCATATTACCCAAGTCAGCAATAATATCAGTACGACCGGACTGAACTCGGATAGAAGCAGAATATCTTGAAGCTCTAGAATCCATAGAACCACATAATGCAGCGATAGACGGAAGATTTAAATCACCTAATCGACGGAGATAGAAATATATTAGATAATTTAATTATTGTAAATAAGTTCTTTAATCCTTTACAAAAATAATTACCGGGTCCTGGATGAGAAACATCTGCTCCCATAAGAATGGTTGGACGATCAGTAATGAAAGGAACTTGAGATGGAGAGATAAAAGAATTCATTCCTCCTAATTTTACGTTTATTTTTAAACAGATATTTGCACAATACTGCTTTTTTGCCTGTATCATGTGTTTGTTTTGACAACATTGACTTGCAACTCCAATGACTGTATCAGCTACACGTTTAATTTGCGCGTAAAGCGGAACTCCAATGTTGGGAAGGATACATAAGATCAATTGGGGTTGAGCTTTAGAGATATTTCCGGCGCGAAGCCAAGCTTGCTTAAGAATATTCTCAATGTCCCCTTGTGGGCTCGCATGAATTATAGGTGGTGTCTTATTTGGAACATCCTATAATGAAAGTAATTTTTTAAATTAGTATTTAATTACAATAAAAATTCAAATATTTACGTACCATTCCAGTATCAGAACATGTAATAACAAGTTGTCTGATAAATGCTTGAATCATTTGGGGTGGGGAATCACGTTCTGATCCAAAACAAACTACCGCCCAAGAACCAAGAGTGGCACCAACAGCAACTTTTTTATCTCTCAAATTCCAAGATCCTTCGCGTGGTTGAAATGTAAAATCACGTGAGGATGGATGATAAGTAATGGTAGGGGTAGAAAGTACACGAGCTTCAAGCTAAAATATAAATAAATTGATTAATTATTTTATGTGAAAATTAATTCATGTGTTATAAAAATTACTTACCACGACCATGTCATTGTTAACTGTAAGACCAAATTGTCTAAGGTATTCATTAGTGCGATAATTTAATATATCCAGGCCTTGTCTTATTTTGTTTGCACGTTCATGAGGTTGTTGACAAGTGAATTTGATCATATCGGCTGTCTGTTTCTCACTTAGTTTTCGAATATGACGTTGTCCCTATATTTACAAATATTAGTTTTTCAATATTAAATGATATTAAAAAAAATAAATAAATATTTTCTTACTTCAACTACTTCACATATTTCAATTGGAAGATAAATATTTCTTTTAACAACAACGCAAGGTAAAAATGAATATTTGAGACGTCTATTATAAGTTTTTTGAAAATATTCGGAGACACTCATAGTAACTCCATTACTATCAAATTTAGTATTATCTGCACCACTTGGAGTAAATTTAGAGATTTTGAAACTTTTCTTAGATACTAATTCTCCACGATGTGTAACACGGATTTTTAAGTTCTTGATGGATCTTTCAATTTTTTGATAATCCTTGTCAGGTACTCCACGGCGGAGGTCATCAGGTGTTCTACGACCAAGCAACTTTGTAATCATTAACAAAAGAGGACCACGTTCATAAAAAGCAGTAGCACTCAGATCCACGTTGATCATCATTTTTCCTAACAGGGTAAATTAGTATTAAAAATTTCAAGATTTAAACAATATACGAATTATTAAAAATTCACCTTGAGTGGGACGCGCTGATTGGTAATACCCTTGCCAAATTTCTGCGCCTCCAGAAATAGGTCGAGAATCTCGTGGCGTAAAAAAAGAATGACCAACCGTCACATAATCCATAGATGGTTGATGGTGAATAATAACGTCAAGAGCCATAATAGCTATATCATAATAATTTTAAGAAATCTAATCAGTAATCAAAATAATAAGGGCGCAGTAAATCGTAAAGAAGTAAATGAAACGAACCGGTTAAACAATTAGGAGTCAATTGTCTCTTTCCTCCGAGAAATAATACAAGTTCCTCATAATTAATCTTACCAACTTTCTTCACCTTAAGTTCAAAACATTTTGGAAATGGCTTGCCAGAAGTATTTTGATTATTCGGGAGAGATACCTAATTAAAAAAAATTAGTAAATCATGATTGATGAAATTTTATTCAAGAAAATCCGAAATAAATTTAAAGATATTACTTTAAATACTTGAGAATCTTTAATGGGCAATTGTCGAGATGCAAATATATTCTTACGTCCTATTAAAATGTAACGTTAAAAACATGTATACGTTTATGATTACACAAAATTTAATTTTAAAAAATTTACCATCGAAAACACATCGAACATTTCCTAAAGCTCCAGAAAGATTGAGTTTTTCAAACTCTGCAAAAATCTTTCTATTCAAAATTGGAGGTACATCCGGAGTAATAGTAACATCATAATGAATAATTTCCATGTCAGGAAGACTTGTAATTTCGAAGAAATTAGAACGAACACGAATATGTCTACCCGAAGTACCCAAATTGGGGCGTAAAACAAATTCGGTAAGTTCAGAAGGAGTCTTTGAAATAGTTTCCATATTATAGTTTTGATGAAGTTAAATTGATAAAAATTGTATGATATATGAATTGATAAAGTTGTAATGATATATGGAAATAGATGAATTTTATTTTTTTTTAAAAAAAAAATAGAATTGAAAAAATAAAGAAAAAAGGAAAAGGAACCCATTTTATGTCCCCAATTTTAGTGAGCTAAAATTAAGCTAAGCAAGCTCGTAAGTTACAAAAATATGATTAATTATACGTTTAAGCATGAATAAGAAACATGAATAATTCCACGTGGATTTTAAAACATTGAACCTACTCATTGAACTACTCATTTAACTAAGTAAAATGATAAAGCTAAATAATTATATGCATATATACATTTTTTTTTAGTGCGATTAAAATTTGAGACAAATTTTTCCAAAGCGAGTATCAACGCGAGCGACAAAAATAAGCTATAATGACAATATAATGTTTCTATAATTTATTAAAATTTTATTCATGTGATAATTACCCAAGAATAGAAAAAAAAATATTATAAACAGCCGATTTCATAAAGATCATTTGATATACAAATATTAAAAAATAAGAATATCTTTGGGCGGTTCCGACAATAACTTTCAAACGGACGATCAACGGAAAAGGGGATTGTAATAAATACCTGTGATTCTTGGAAATTTTGAATTTTTTTATTCATTTATTATTATTATTTTTTTTAAAAAAAAAAAGAAATTTTTTTTTAAGATTGAAAATGTTACAAAACGGAGAGGTAATTTAGTTGTAATTTTACAAGAAATTTTTTTGCTCATAATAAAAATTTCTACCATCGTTTTTTTTTCACAGATTATTATTTGGAAAGGAACGACATGGCCTATGGGAATATGTTCTCCATTATGTTGCAGTTCAGGTAATTATTTTGTGTTCAGTTAGTTAAAATGACAGTATTGATTTAAATTATTTCGTAGTTAAATGGAGAATAACAAATAAAAGAATTGATTATGTTAGAGGATGCTGCGGTTCAACAGAATCAACTTTGGTGAGTATGTGGTATCCATATGCGTTAATTATAATTAATATGATGCATTTCAAGTTTCAATTAATGAAATTCTTCTATTCTTCTAATTCTTCTAATTCTTCTAATTCTTCTTCGTTTAGGACGTTCGACTAATAACTGATTTGCAACTTCACAGGAGTTGTTTTCAATTAATGTTTGGTAGAGGAACATTAACAATTTATTCTAGGTAAGTTTTTATAATTTTTTTTTTTTATTGATTTATTAAAATTATATTAACAATATTTTTTTAACATTTAGTGATCGTACTGATTCTCAGATAAGGATTTCTACGTATGGTATGAAAAGAACATATCATAAATTGAGAGAAGAATGGTTACGTACAAAAAATGGACAATAAGTCAATAATCGAATATACTTATTTTACATAAATAATATAATAGTTAAATTGCATTACACACAATAATTATAATTTATCCTGGCAATTCATTGATTTAACGTTTTCAGTTTAGATCGATTTCGATTTCTAATACGCTAAAGGCGTTACCCCTTATTTCAAATAATAAATATTTATATTTAAATTCAGACTAACCAATCATTTAGTTTCTATGATACAATATTAATTTTTTTTATACATGTGTAACGAGGTGATTGATGTGATAAATTCAAACCGGAAATTGAAATAATTAGGAATAGTGTTTTTATCGTTTGTCAAATACTGTAAGTCTGTCAAGTAAATAAATTTCCCACCTTTCCTCCCCCCCCTTCTACTCATTACTAATATCATGTTGATTGATAATTTTAATAAAGAGGAAGATGATAACTTGCTTTCAAAAGCAGAAGCTGAAGAAATAAAAGAATATCATTTCCATGTTTATTTTCTACAGGTATTTATTTTATTACAAGATGTATAAAAAATAAAAAATATATATGCAAGATAATAAATAAATAAATAAATTTTTATTTAGGACAATAAACAAAATCGTGCATCAGCTCTTGCTTTACGGGAAAAGATATTTAAACTAATCGAGAAAGGATTTTTTCATCCCGTTCCTTTAGATACTTATAACGATTCACCAAGGGGACCTCACTCAATCGTATGTTTGTTTACCTTTTAAAAAATTATTTATTATTTACTTAAATTTAATAACCTAATTCTAAATTTTCGTAGGGATCTTATGAAGTGTGGTGTCCTAAAGAACATTTCTCTAGAGTTTATTCATGGTTTGCTCTTCATCATGGGGTACATTCGATACTTATTCATCCTTTAACTCAGTATGAAGTATTAGATCATAGTGACAGAAGCGCATGGATGGGAAAGCCTGTTCCTTTGGATTTATCCAAGCTTCCGGAATATGTGGATAAAATTCCTTTACAATATCCCGAACTTGGTCTCGGATATTCTGCACCCAATAAATAATGATAAACTAAATAGGTAATGATTTTGGCCCAATATTTTTTTTTATAATCACAAATTTAAGAAATAATTAATCTGCCGTACAGTATATGCATGTGTTTGATGTTGTACTCTGTAATGTAAAACACAAAAATAGATTATAAATATATCATTTGGTTCGAATTTCTAATTTATATATTTAAAAGAAGAGACTTAAATAAGATTATAATTCTATTAAACATTTATTATTATTATTTTTATGATTGTTTCCAAAAAGAATGTAATACTTTAAATGGATATAACTAATAATAAAGAGTTTCGAATTCTCATGATAATTTTATAACAACTTCATGATTTTTTTGTTTGTTTTTTTTATTAGGTTACATTAACATCAATTCAATACTATTTAAGAAATAAAAAAAAAAAAAAAATTTTTTTTGTAAGGGTTTATTCGATTATCATTCTACATTAACATGCTTAATACTATTATGGTCTTGTGGTAGGACTTAATTTTTTTTTTTATATAAAATCCTCAAAATTAAAATTTTTTCTTTCTTTCTTTAATTCGCCGTCCTTTTTGACGTTGAGTTTTGAGCTATTAAAATTGGTTTTTTTTTTTGAACTTTGTGCCCTAAAAAAAAAAAAAATCAGTTTTCGTACTCTTTCATCTTTATAAATTAACAACTGTATTTTGGATTATCACACAAAAGTTATTCATTATTTTCATGCCACCTTGAGGGTGAAAAAATGCCAACCTTTAGCGACACAAGTTATCTTGGTATGATCCATTCTTTAATATAAAAAAGAAAATTATAATTTAATTAAAATTTACTAAATTTATTTGTTCACTTTTATTATAATAGCAAGAATATGTTATATTCCATTCATTTTAGTTTGGTAAGCTATCAAATTTTCATTTTTATTTTTAAAAAAAATCAAAAAAAAAAAATTTGTAAGTCACAAATTCATGGTTTTTTTTTAATTTTTTTTTAGGATGATCATTCGAACATGTCAGTCAAATCGTTGGGAACCTGTTTCTTTTCTACGTTTAATTCGACTTGAACCTCGTTCTCTGTTCACCTTTGCATTCTTACTAGCTTTAATTGTTCGTTTTGTACATGATATTATATTGTATTCTATTAAAATTAATGAAGGATACCTTACCGAACCAATAATAATCGAAAAACCGGAATCAGATTGGGTTCTTAATAATTTACGGCTATATAATATATCGCATTACCTAGATTCAATTTCATTAAGTTTCACCATGTAAGTAGTTAATAAAAATATAATTTTTTCATTTGTCAATTGGTCTTTTCCGTGTCACAAATTTAACGGATAATCTAAGTTAAAGATTTTGGTGCGACAAATATTTAGGGTTACTGCGCCATCATATTAATATTTATTTATATTATTCTTAGAACGAGCTTATTTATATCGCAAATATTTTGGAATTATATCATGGAACAAACATCTAGGAAACAATATACTGGAGTATGGGAATATTGGACATGTCTAGTATTGGCCATCTTAATATTACCAATGTAAATTAATTTTATTTATTTATTTATTTTTTGATTTTTGAACCGAAAATTTTGGATCTAATATTGTATATATAATATTTTCTTTCTTTCTTTTAGTTTCCCAATTATTGTTTACCTTTTCGATGCTTTATTTGAAAATCCTAAATACAAGGAAAATGTTCCACGACTTTCAGCTAGTGGAATAGCATTAATATTATGTTTTATTGGAGGATTAAGAGTACATTTTAGTATTAGAAAATTATTAAATTTAAATACTAGACCTATATTACAAAATAGTGGAAAATTAGAATATTTTCAAGATTTAAATTTATGGTTTAATATATCACTTTTTATATGGTCAATAAGTTATATAATAATTAGTATAGATGGAATGTTAACATCATTTTTAATTACGAAAGATTTTATAAGTGATTTATTAATTGCTAACGCAAATTTTGGGGAATTTATATTATATATTTGCTTAATATCAATTTTTAATCCGGATTTTTCACTTACACCAAAACAAAGAATCATTTCTACACCATTTGATGTAATAAAAACAGATAGTAGTATAAGTGTGGCAGAAATATTAGGACCGGATTTTGATGCTCAAATAAGAGTTGAAACAAGTCAAAATATTAAGATTGAACATGCATATATTAATCCAAATTATAGACCATATTCTACAACTCCACCTTTATCACCAAATGTATTATTAACTCCTATGCCATCACCATCTTCAACATTTGCTGTTCTTAATAGAAATCAACGATCTTCACCTTCACCTTCACCTTTACAACAAAGTTGGAAACAAGGTCAAAACAAAAGTGAAGTTTCTAGTCAACAAACTTTAGATAATGATCAAGCAATTTTAACTGAACATGGTGGTAAATTTGGAACTGCTTATGATGATGAATCTATACAACAAGAAGAAACTATGAATGAACCTCAAATTTATATGGAAAATTATAATAATAATAATATTTATTATAATAATCCTATAAGAAGATTACCATCACAGGACAATAATAACATATCATCATCATCATATAATTATAATAATTCATCATCATATAATAATACAATATATGATCGTAGCAATTCTATGTAAAAATGTGTTTGCATTTATCAGGCATTTATATCATTACAAGTCGGTTCTCGAAAAAAAAACAAAAGCATTAATTAGAAATATTAATTCGATTGTTTTATATTTAGAAATTGTTCAGTATTCAGTATTTGTATTGTTAGTAATATATAGTATTAGTAATATATGGATAGTTATTCAGCATTAGTATTAATATGGATAGTTATTCAGTATTAGTAATATATGGATGTTTTATTTAGTATTTGTAGTAATATATGTATGTATTTGTAGTGTTTTCAGTATTCAGTATTTGTAGTGTTAGTTATTATATATGGATGTATTTGTAGTGTTAGTTATATATGGATGGTCATGTATTTACTATATTTATTTTATTTTAATTATTTTTATTTTCTTTTTGTGAAATATTTTTTTTTTCATCTTTTAAAAAACCGACTTGGAAGAAATCAATAGTAAATTAAAAAACATTTCATTACATTTCAGTCATATCAAATAGTAAGTAAAATCACATTTATATATTTATATTAAAAATAGATTTTTTTATATACCTGGTCATTGTATTATTTGGAGTACATCATCATCATCAAAATATCTTCAAAGATCTTTATTATTATGTACATACAACTATTATACTAAAAAAAAAAAAAATTAATTGAATTTCCATTTGTTTGTGTGGGGGAATCAAGTGAAGATCAAACAATATCTTTATTTGGATCATAAAAATATTTTTTTCTTTTCTCTTTGATTATTTATGGGAGATCAATACTGCGAATCATTAAAAATAATTAAATGACTAACAGTTATCGATAAACCAACTTAAAACCTATGTATGGTAAATCTAATTTTTTCGTACTAACCGTAAATCAAATAATAACGTCAACGTTACAACATCTCATGAAACTATTATTGATCATCTGACATGTCACACGTTCAACATTTTAGCATATATTTAAAGCCGTTTGAAATCGATTTTTTTTTTTTCGGATTTTTTTCCTTTCATCCCAAAAGAATTATTATTTATTAAAAGAATTATTATTTATTTATACAAAAATAAGTTATGATAACTACATTACCAAATGAATTATTATTGAAATTTTTCAATTATGTATTACTAGAAAATAAGTAAGTTATATTATTATTATTATTGTGAAAATTATTACAAATTAAAGAACATTATTATTTAACAATTAATATTTTTCTTAGTTACAAATATTTATGGGGAATAAGAAGAACATGTAAAAAGTGGAATATATTAATTCCTGTTGTGATCGGGGATCATATAAATGGTAGATTTGGAAATGATTTAAAATTCGAAGTAATGTATTCAAATCGGTATCGATTTAAAAATTTAAAATTTTTTTTTTTTTTATCTCGTAAAAAGTTAATTTCATATCTTTCTTATTCTCAAAAATTATATATTTTTCTATTTTATAGTTAAAAATGGAATTTGCACATAAATTAATATATTTTCATAGTAAATTTGAAAAATTTGAAAATATTTGTACACTTCAACTTATTAATTCATCATCATCATCACCATCATCATCATCATCAATTACAGATGAAGAATCAATGGGAAATCCTGGTGATACATGTTGTGCAATACATTTAGAAATGTTCGTAAAAAAATTCCCAACATCATTACCATTTGGTTGGCGTACTAAAGAATATATTCCAACAATATTATTACCAGGTGAAAATCCTTGTGATATTAAACAAGCAAAATTTGGTATGGGAATGATTTTAGGTTATAAATTATCTCCCTGTACTAATATTTTGGCAAAGGATGTATTCAAATTTCGAGCTGATGATGATGATAATGATGATAATAATAATGAAGTTCACGTTAGTGGGGTTAATGAAAGAAGAGAAGGAAATACTTCAAGTTCGACTTCAAGTGATTTACATATGAGTGTTGGTCCTAGTAATGGTGTTGAATTAATTTATTTAAATGTACCAAGAGAAGTCATGTTAGAATTAATGGATGCATTGGATATTCTTGCTGGTTCGTTATCATTATTACTTTATATCTGATATGGATTAATGATTAATTTTGTAAATTTTTATTAAAAAACTTTATTTGAAAATATTTACTTAAAATATATTTTTTTTTTTTTTTTTTTTTTAAAAAAAAAAAAATATTTTTTTTTTTTTTTTTTTTTTTTTTTTCAAAAAAGAAAAATAATGCAAAATGCGGTAAATCAAAATTAATGTACATTATAATACGTAATCATCTCATTATATTCACTTTTTGTTCTTAAATAAGTAATGTTCTTGTTTATTAATAATCGGTGTATCAGGTGTATCTTTACTAATTATAAATGTATACTCCACGCCAAATATGAACTAATCGGGATTATCCATACCAGGAAAAGGAGTTGTATAAAAATAAATAAATATATTATTATATTGTAATTTTTGTATAAAAAAAAAAACATGATTCCTTATTTTCTTGGCGATTCACTAACAATTACTCATTAACAATTATTTTAATTTGTAATTAATCCAAATAAAGGTAATCTAAATTAACAAAGCGTTAAAATGAAAAGGATATCCCCCCGCTATAAAAGCATTGATCTCCATATTGACGTAACAACAATAAATATAACTTACGATTTTTGTATGCATTTAATACATTTTCAACATTATATCATATGTTATTTATTTGAAATCCCAAATTTAATATAAATTGTATTATTTACATAAGGGAGTCAAGCCACAATGATTTAACCGAATTTGTTAATTAAACAATAATTATTGTTTCATTTTGTCAAAAGACCAAATATTTATAAAAAAAAAAAAAAAAATATTCAAAATGACTGAACTATATATGATATTTGATTCATTTTATGTTTATGGTAACGTGGTTAGTGATTATTTTTTTTTTAAAAAAAAAAGTAATTATTAATGTATTATTAATATCTGTTATTTAAGAGAAAATTATTCCGATATCTTGTGGCTTCAATTTGTATTTATTTATTATTTATTTATTTTATTCTTATTTTTATCTTTAATTTTTTTTTTTTTTTTTTTTTTTTTTTTTTTTTTTTTTTTTTTTTTTTTTTTTTTTTTTTTTTTTTTTTTTTTAAAAAAAAAAAACTACATTCTATCTTTGCATGCGTTCCGGTGTACGCATTTTTGTTTCTTTCGTTTTTAATAGTTTCAGATCGTGTTACAGGAGGCAAATTTTCTTNTAAATAAAAATAAAATTTATAATTATTTATTCTTTTTTTGGTCGTCAAAAAGATTTTCCTGAAAAAAAAATATATTTTTTTTTTTATTATTCCATTATTTTAAAAAAAAAAAAAAATTTTTTTTTTTTTTTTTTAAATTTTTTTTTTTAAAATTTTTTTTTAAAAATTTTTTTTTTTTTTTTTTTTTTTTAAAAAAAAAAAAACTACATTCTATCTTTGCATGCGTTCCGGTGTACGCATTTTTGTTTCTTTCGTTTTTAATAGTTTCAGATCGTGTTACAGGAGGCAAATTTTCTTTTACGGGAAAATTTTATAAACTTAAAAAATATGAAGATGTAACTGGGAATCCTTATCAAAGAAGATCATTAATTATGAGCTAAATTAGTTTAATATAAGTTTTGAGTAATATGAGTTAAATTTAGATGTTAATCATGAGTTAATCATGAGTTTACCATGAGGTTTAAAAATCATGAAAAGTTAATTGTGAGTCAATCATTAGTTTACCATGAGGTTAAAAATTAAGTTAATCGTGTGTTAAAATCATGAGTTAAAAAAAAAAGTAAACAAGTATTTGAAATGTACATTGGATACATTAGATACTTGAACTTTTGATCAAATAGATGAGTAGATCTAAATTATTTAGAGATTTCAGATGACGTATGGTCTTACCCATGCGAGTCTGGTATCATTTAATTTAATTTAATAAATGCTTTTTTTAATATATGTAAGTCACTTTTTTTTTTAGTTGTAAGAAAATATCGAAAATATCTGATATCGCGTTAATGATAATCCGATTGTTACCATTTCTAACGATAATCCGATCGTTTCTAATGATAATCCGATCAATCATTTTAACGTTGTAATTTATTTTAACGTTGTAATCATTTTTTAACGTTGTAATCATTTTTAACGTTGTAATTTATTTTAACGTTGTAATCGTTCTAATGATAAACCAATTGTTAAATGAGCTAATGATAAATCGGTTGTTAAATGAATCTAGAGAATCTTAACTACGAATTTAGCCGTTGTTTATAATGAATCATCGGGTGTCATTAAACTGTATACAAATATAATTAAATTATAGGTGCTTGATGAAATGTAATTTCGGCTGCGATACTATTACAGCATATGCCGTAATGCCTATAATGTCGTATTTTGTGGCGTAACCATAATAAAATATGTCGACGTATTTTCGGCGTCGAGAATTTCGACAACGCTTACAAATTATACAGTACATTTGGCGAACGTTCTTAATAAATATTTTTGGAGATTCGAATTTCTTTTTTTTTTTATTAGAATAAAATCTTATCCCGGCGGTGATCATACATTCAATACTTTAAGAAACTGATTTTCTACCCAGCCGGCATTACGATCCGGTATTACGTCCCGGCATTACGACATTAAAAAATTAACCATCATAAATTCCATAAATTAACATTACGTCAACACCAACGTGACAAAAAGTGTTGTAGTTCAAAATTGGAGAAGAATAAATTTCCATATAAAGAATTAACGAATTAACGAATTAATATATTAAGCATATTAAACATATTTAAACATATATCAATCGTATCTTAAAAATTACGGCAACAACCGGATCGATATTAATTGCATCCGTTTGACCGACCATTTAAAAAATAAATAATAAATAAATAAATAATAAATAAATGAAAAAATTAGATCATAAACTCCTTGGGGGTTTTTTGAAAAGTTTCAGACATATGGGACATATCAGATATGGTCAAACGGACAATCAGTAAAACCGGTCGCTCAAACGGATAAGTTAAGCGGTAAATCGCTTGGCGGGGTTGAAATAATCTCATTATTTTTTACTTTTAAAAGAATATTATTTTAATAAATATTATCGTAATACCGGAATGTTTTACCACTGTAAAACGAATGAAACGACCCGCAATATTTTCTCCGTTCATCATTTCTAAAAATATAATTTCATTGATAGAATGTAAGAAGTTTGTGGCGGAGTCTAGAAATTTCAACCGAATATTCATTTACTCTTATTATGGTAAACAAAATTTGATCTAGAGAAGATTTTTTGTAAACATGTGATCTTTATTTTGTAAACTAAAAAATATTTTTTTTTCTAAATATGGCTAAATTAAAAAAAAGAAAAAATTCTATTTTTGAAAAAAAAAAAATATTTACACAAAATATATAATAATGGAATTTCTTAAAAAAATATGTACAGTATACTGTATATACATATATATATATTTTTTTTGGTCTGTTACCTAAAAAAAGTTAAAGAACTCCGGAAAGGAAAAGAACCAAAGATATTCGAAAGAGACTAATAACTTTAATAATTTTAATAATGACTAATGACTAATGATTTAATAAGCTTTAGTAAACTTTAATAAACTTTAATATACTTTTAATTACTTTAATAATCTTTTAGTAACTTTAATAAACCTTTAATAACTTTGATAAACCTTTAATAAACCTTTAACTTAATAAACCTTTAACTTTAATAAACCTTTATTTTAATAAATCTTTAATAGCCTTTAATAACTTTTAATAAACCTTTAATAACTTTTAATAGCCTTTAATAACTTTAATAAACCTTTAATAAACCTTTAATAAATTTAATAAACCTTTAATAAACCTTTAATAAATTTAATAAACCTTTAATGATTTTTTTTTAACTTTTTAAACTTTAAAAATAACTTTTAATAAACTTTTTTTAACTTTAAATAAACTTTTAATAAACTTTAATAAACTTTAATAAATTTAATACCGTAACTCTAGCATACTTACATTTCAATTGCATCAACGTACGTGTGTTTTGATAAAACATATCAGATTGTATTCGTTAAAAAAGATATGTACTGTACGTATACTTAAATGCTTAAATGCTTAATAAATAATAAACATTAATTACCTAGAACATTTAAAAGATCATATGGAACGGATGGAAGGATACCAAAATGTTTCATAACATAAAAAAAATATATATATATATTAAAATGATAATTGGTTCAAATAATTGTTTGGTGACAAAAAAAGATGAATTTTTCGGGTTTGAACCATACAAATTACTTTCTCATAATATTTATAGTAACGATTACTTTTTTAATACTCTCGTTTAATTGAAGGAGTAAAAAAAAAGTTGGACTCTCTAAATCAGGAAAGTTTGACTAAAATCAGTAAGTATTAAATAAAATTGAGTTCCCCGTAAATTTCCTTTTCATTTTTACCATTGTTAACAAAAAGTTTTGATCAATCTTTTTGCATAATTCAAATTAGTATTAATTAAGTAACTTGCGTCTTTTTTATTACATTATTATTTGTATAAGAAATTTAAGACTGATAGACTTTGTTTTACTTATTTGGCAAAAATTTTAATATTGTAATGAGGAAATCATCTCATTTTATTTTTACTTTTTTCAAAAAAAAACTTTAATTTGATCATTTATATATTATATGTATATTATACATTATGTTGTATTCTTTTAATAGGCTAAAAAAAAAAAACGTAAATGTAACAAAAAATTAAACAAAATTAATTACGTAAAGGGAAGATATCCCGATGATGAAATAAATAATACAAATAATACAGATGAGCAGAGATGATAATTTTAATGATTTTTTTTTTTAAACAAAAAAAAATTTCCCTCGCCCTATCTTCGTCGTCTCCATGGTAGTAGCCGCAAAATATATTTGAATTTTTAATTTTTTTTTTTTCTCCGCCTTTTCTTCCGACAGAAAAAGCCTTTTTTTTTTTTTTTTTTTGGCGAAGTTTATTGTTTGTTTTTGATGAAACAAGTAACGTAAATCAAGACTAGCTGTTACCAGAAAACAACACATAGTGTTACCATCTTGTAACTTTTCCCCAAAATGAGATTTACAGTACATGGTATTTTTGACACCCAACACAATTATTTATTTAATGGTTTTTCTTTACCTTATTTGTCTTTGATAAACGAAACTCGATTTTCAAAAAAATACAGCCTAATTTTTTTTTTAAATTTATTTGCATAACAAATGATTTTTTTTTTTATCAATCGAAATTATGTATAAATACATTAAATAAAAATAAAATTTATAATTATTTATTCTTTTTTTGGTCGTCAAAAAGATTTTCCTGAAAAAAAAATATATTTTTTTTTTTATTATTCCATTATTTTAAAAAAAAAAAAATATATTTTTTTTTTATTATATTATTTTAAAAAAAATTAATATAATATATTTTTTTTTAAAAAAAAGGGAGTCTTTGTTTCTTTCTCTCTCTCTCGAATTTTCTTGGAAAAGAAACAAAACGAACAAAGTAATAAATTAAAACAACAAGCATAAGTTAACAAAGAAACGCATATATATACAAGTTTATAAGTTTATATGTTAAAATTATGGAATCAAATAAGGAAATACTTACATCTTCATCTAACCAAACAAATCCTAAAAGTCCCAATTCTAATGATAATTTAAAATTCATTGATTATTCTCGTTTTGAAAAGATCAATGAATTAAGAGTTAATTTAAATGAATTAGGTATAGAATTATTTAAAGCAAATTGGAAAGATACAAATTCTTATGTTATATTAAAGAAATTTCATTCTCAATATTTGGAAAATGTAAGTTATCTCAAATATTCAAGTTCTTTTCTTTCTAAAATTAATAAAAATAATAAAATTAATAATTTTATAATTTTTTTTTTTTTTTAGATAAAATTATTTTATAAATCATGTCACCAAAGTATTTTACCAATATTCGGTTATACTAAAAATCCGAATAGCGAAGATGTCGAAGATTATTTTTTGATAACAGAATATCCTAACGGAGGAAATTTACGAAATTATTTGAGTGAAAATTATCAAAAACTTTCTTGGAATGATAAAATGAGATTGGCTATTGACTTAACAAGTGGTTTACAATGTATACACAGTTATGATATCGTACACTTAAATTTGGTAAATATTAAATATATAAATAAATAGTTATAAATAAATTACTTATAAATAATTACCTATAAATAATTTATAAATCACCTTTCTTTCTTTTTTTCTTCTTCCCCTTTATAGCATCCATTTAATGTATTTATCCATAATAATAGGTTATTAATAGGAGATATAGGACTTTCAAAATCTATACCTGATATTACAATACCCGAAAATAAGAAAATTTTACCTTATGTTGAACCTGATTCGACCTTACCACGTGACAAAAAATCTGATATATTTAGTTTAGGTTTCATATTGTATGAAATATCAAGTGGAAAAGCTCCTTTCGCTTCGGTTCGTCATAATTTTGAATTAAGTAAAAAATTATTATCAGGTGAAAGAGAAAAACCTATCGCGGGTACTCCTATTGAATATATTGATTTATATGAACAATGTTGGGATAATGATCCTATTGTAAGACCAAGTGCTGAAGGTGTATTATCTAGATTAGGCAGAATGAATTTATCTACAATTTATGAGGATACAGAAATTAAGACTTTTAAGAAAAACATTGAAAAAAAGAATGTTAATTTTAATAACAGAAGGAATGAAATTGAAGTTGTATCCGAGACTTCAACACACAATCGACTCGATTCTGTCGTACTTGATTTTGGTGGCGGAGTAGATAGCGGATTTGGTAGTGGTAAGTGATAAGTTATTATAATTATAATGGTTATTATGGTTATTATTCATTTGTCAGTCTCGCTAATTTACTTTATATCTATTTTTTTGTATTTGTATTTTTTAATAATTTATAGGGGTAAGTTATTTCTTTTTAAAATTAAATTAAAATAAATGAATATGAATATATTGTTAACCTTACTTAATATTTCTTGATATTTCTTTTTACAGTCACGAGAGAGACGACCAATGCCAAAAGAAAAGAAAGGTAAATATCAGAAAAATTTAATTCATGTTCAAATAATAATAATAATAATAATAATAATAAAATATTAATTATTATTTTTATTTATTTTAGGAAAAAAATGTCAACTTTTACCATGCTTACCAAAATGTAGAATCACTTTTGGAGTTTTTCTATGTTGGATGTGTATAATTCTTGTAATAGCTTGTGTATTTTTAGGATTCTTTCTAACAAAACTTGTTAAAAAATAATTTTTGAAGTTTTTACCTATCAATCCTAATTTTGTATATTATATGCGTTTATAGTATAATAAGTTTTTATGTAATTTATAATTTATGATTTTTTTTTTTCATGTACCATTTTGAAATATTTGTGTTTCTTTTTATTTTTTATTTCAAATGTTCAAATGTACAAAATATTCAAATGTTCAAATATTCGATTGTTCAAATATTCAAATTTCGAATATTCAAATGTTCAAATATTCTTCAAATTTCGAGCGTTCAAATGTTCAAATTTCGAATGTTCAAATGTTCAAAATATTCAAATTTCGAATATTCAAATGTTCAAATATTCAAATATTCGAGCGTTCAAATGTTCAAATTTCGAATGTTCAAATGTTCAAAATATTCAAATGTTCAAATATTCGATTGTTCAAATATTCAAATTTCAAATATTCAAATATTCGATTGTTCAAATGTTCAAATATTCAAAATATTCAAATTTCGAACGTTCAAATGTTTAAATGTAATAAAAAGTATCAAATTGTATTATAAGAAAATTGTATCAAATTGTGATATAATGTACGTACGTTGTTGTGATGTTAGAACCCCTGAATCTTGAAATATTTTGATTTGTTTCAGAAACGAATTGTTGTAATCATTGTGAACTTTTTTAGAAAAAATACGGATGAACATTTAAAGAAAGATTGCGAAAACCCCGAACATTGTAACATTGTAACATTGTAACATTTGGTACGTTGAAATAATTATTAACGAACCATTGTTAACGTACCAGTACCAAGAACAACAAATAGTAGTCATCGACCTGCATCTGGAACGCCCAACATCCAAAGGTCGTAAACAATGACCTTACCATTATGTACGTTGAATTACGTGCACTTACCACTTAGATTATCGTACTTAGTGACAACTGCTGAAACCCGAAACCCTCTTGAAACGTAAGCCAGTAAGTCGAAATCATTGTTGACAAAAAACGTAATTTCGCAGACCACCGAAAGGTTGAAACAATGCAAGAATGTAAAATTATCAAAGATGTAAAGAATGTAATTAAGCTACACTAAAGCTACTGTATAATAGGATTATTTACTCTAACAAGTCTAACTCTCATCACATGATCAAAAAATATCGGATGCTGCGCCACAAAGGAATTTAAAAAAGTATTATTTATATATAGATATATTTATACAGTAGTAAATTATATTTATATTATATTATATCAAAGACTCTTTGAACCATTTACTTGTACGAAACTATTGATTAATAAACTAATATGACAAATACATGTATGATAAATTATATTATTTAAATATAGAGTAAAAAAATGGAATAATATTACGTATCAAAACGTCATGAACGTCATGAAACTTTTTTTAATATCAAAAATACCAAAGTAAATAATATCTAACATGTAAAATATATATTAAACTTGATTAGTAATTATGTCAAACTTGATAAACCTGTTTCATAATGGTACAAAAAATACAAAAAATACAAAAAATGAAAAAGTTCTTTGAATCAATTTTATCGATGAGTACAAGAAAGGAAATTTTATTTTCCGGTAAAGAAAAAAAATTGCCTTTATATGGTATAAAATTGTAGTTTTAAAATTTATTAATCGGAAGTTTTAAAATTAATTTCACGTTTAAAACAAGTTTTTTAACATGATTTTTTATTTTGATCTCTTTCTTCTTTCAGTAAAAAATTAATCTTAAACCTAATCGGAATTTTTCTATTCCATTAAAGGAATAAAGTTTGATATTTTACGAAACAACCTTTTTTTGGCGGGAAAAAAAAAGGAATGTTTTTTTGTGTATCAGAATTTTGTTTATTTATTTTTCTTAATGCAAAAAAAAAAAAAAAAAGATGTTTTGGACTTAATACACTGATTACATTGTGATATGTTTTTTAACAAAGCTTTAAGTTTGGTAATACAATAAATTTTTTTCTTTCCAAAAACGTTGTAGAATGCAATATTCAAACATTTTAGGAACTTGTTTACTTTAAACGCACGGATTTCTTTATTTTATTCTAAATCAAGGGACAAAGATAAATAAATTAATCCGATGCTTCAGAATGACGTAAACATCAAACAAATTAATTTATTGGTACGGGAATATTTTTATTTCGTTGTTTATTCATTATATTTTATATTTATATATATAATGATTTTTTTTTCCAAGTTTGTAACTTTCAAAATTTCTAACATTTAATATCCTTATATTAAATTTTTAATATTAAAATCGTTGTTTATTTAAAAAAAGAACAAGGGGTTTTTTTTTTTTTTTTGGTCTTTTGAAAAGAATTCTTTGTTCTTTAATATTCCTTTGTTGTTGTTATATGACGAATCATGTAACACGGATATCTACATACCAATGAATTTATTAAGTCCGATCGTGTTTAAACGAATCATTTTTATTACATGTGATTTTATGTAATTTTTTAAAAATTTAATTATTTTAATTAAATTTTTTTTTTTGTCTAAGTGCATATAAATATTTATATATAATTTAATGGTTTTATAGTTAACCGATTCTTACTCGGCAAAAAAAAAAAAAAAAAATTTTTTTTTTTATAAATAAAATTTTTTTAGGGGTGGTCTTTGTCTTCAAAAAAAATTTTTGATACACACGGTCCATGCATTTTAGAGTTGGCATGATCTATTTTATATTTTATATAACCTTATATAGAATTTTAGATTTAAACATAAAAAAGAAAAAACTAAGAACAGTTACACCACATTTTTTTTTTTTAAACAAGACATAAACAACAAGCAATTTTTTTTTTTTTTTTTTTTTTTTTTTTTTTTTTTTTTTTTTTTTTTTGTTGTTTGTTGTTTGTTTATTAACTCGATTTAGGTTCTTTTTCTTATATAAAAATCATCATTTTTTTCATTTCCCAAAAAAATTTAAACTCATGAAATTTAGGAAAAAAATTATATTTATAAATCATCCTTCCACCTAAAAAAGATTTCATTCAAAAAAAAAAAAAAAAATAAAAAAAAAAAAAAAAATTTTTTTTTTTTTTTTTTTTTTATTTTATTTTAATTTTAATTTTTTTTTTTAATTTAAAAATTTTGAAATAAAGAAGTAAACGTTTAAAATATTTTTTTTTTTTTTTTTTGTTGTTTGTTGTTTGTTTATTAACTCGATTTAGGTTCTTTTTCTT
>QZLH01000132.1:8114-18809 GCA_003833135.1 Oehlia diaphana | reverse complement strand
TTTTTTAAGAGTAATAATATGTGGTTATAAGCGTGTGTAACTTGAATGGGTTTCGTTTTTTTTTTTTTTTTAAAAAAAAAAAAAAAAAAAAAATGAAAAGACTGTAAAATTTTTTTTTTTTTTTTTTTAAAAAAAAAAAAGAAAAAAGAATGCAAAGACTGTAAAGTTTTTTTTTTTTTTAAAAAAAAACTGAAAAATTTGGTTTTTAAATTATTTTTTTTATTTGTTTGAAAAATAAGAATCTCTTTGTTTACCGAAAGATTTCTTGACGTGTTATATATATATAACAAAATCCTACTAATCAACCCAAATTAGGCGCAATTTACAACGGCCGAAAGGTAATTTAAAGTTGATTGGTTGGGAGTTATTTTTTTTTTTTTTTTGTTATAATAAATTTGGTCTTACCGAAAAAATAGGTAACTTGTATATATTTATATATGTATAGAATATAGAATATTTGATATTACGTATTATACATATATTTTATATATATATATATATACTTTTTCTTTTTCTTTACAAAAAAATGAAAAAGCATTCAACATGTGAATGTTTAGTTTATGTAAGGCGTTTTTAGTTTGAAAAAAAAAAAAAAATAATAATAATATATATAAATAAGTTTAACTTTAAAATATAGTTAACAAGTGAAAAGGAGTGAAAAAAAAAAAAAAGAAAGTGAAAAAGAAAGGAAAGGGAAAGTTAAAAATATGGGAAGAAGAAGAAAAATTTCAACAATTTATTTAATTATTTTGATTGAATAAAATGGTTATAATCTACGAAAGAAAGATTTGATTGTTGTCTCATTGTTTTCTTATTATGTAAATATATATGAAATAAAAACCTTTTTTCCCCATTGTTATTGATGATAAAAAAAAAAAAATACTTGTAAAAATTCCAGTTTTTACCAGTTTATTACTAATGATAATTCTTATAATTTGTTGAAAAATTTTGTGAAATTTGTGAACCGATTAACCACATTTTTTAAATCATTTAAAAATCACCGAAAGTATTGATTATTATTAATAGAATTGCTAGAAAAACCCCTAAAAATATAACAATGAAAAAAATAAATTGACAGTATAAATTGTATAAATTAAGATATAATGACTTTATTTTATGTATTATGATGACAAAAATACTATAAATAAATTAAATAAATAAAAACGTGACAATTGTGGCTGATTGTGGCTATAGTGGCAATACGCACTAATGGAGTTAATGGAGTTTAATGAAGTTTCCAAATTTTCCGTATTACAGACTTACTAGTAAGTAAGTATTACACGGTATTATACGGTATTACGCGTATTACACGTGTTACATCACTCGTATCACACGAAAAATCAACCTAAACTATATTGATATAATGGGTTTTGACATTACCATATGGTACAAAAAATTTCCCTTTTTCGAATAATGAATAAAGTTAAAAAGATGGTCAATTGTTCCTTTTCTTTATTCTTTAAGTTCAAGTCCAAATAAAGGTAATTTCAATGAAACTCCCATTTAAATACTATTTAAAAATTCTATTAACTTTTACTAAAAAAATTTCATCTTTTACTAATAAATCAATGAGGAATAATTAATTTACTTTTTGAATTTTCGTTCGGTAACATTTTCCGATTAATCATTGATAATAGATAGAAATAATGCATTTAAATATATTTAAATATTTTTTTTAATATCATTGTAAGTATCACATAATTTCTTAAATGTTTATCTTTCTTACTTTATTTAAACATCTAGTGAACTTTTTTTTTTTTATTTCTTGATTAGGTAACATAAAATTTTATTTTATTTATTGTTTTATAATCAAAATCGATTCGATATATGAAATATTGATGTGGGGCTTTTTTCATGTAATGTTTTTAATATGCAAGATGTAATTTTTTTAAAATGAACAAAATTTGCCAAGATTTCTCTTGTTTACTTAAAATATGATATCGTATGATGATGACGTATCACGT
Source organism: Oehlia diaphana (assembly GCA_003833135.1). Classification (NCBI taxonomy): domain Eukaryota; kingdom Fungi; phylum Glomeromycota; class Glomeromycetes; order Glomerales; family Glomeraceae; genus Oehlia; species Oehlia diaphana. Next base: position 16,845 of record QZLH01000132.1, on the reverse strand, counting down.
GATCGGAGAGTGATCGGAGTATGCCGTTTATTTAATTACTTTAGTTAGTATTTGATAGGATTTATACTAGTAATAAAAATTCTAATTTCTTTTTATTACATTAAAATTTCTTTTTTTAATTAATCTTTTACTGATGAATTACGTAATTTCTTAATAATAATGGTAAAAAAAAAAAAAAATCAATTTTGCGATAAGTTTATGATTCATTTAAAAACTGATTTTTCGACTAATTTATACAATAAGTAATAAATTGTTCCGCATTAGCCTTAACCTTATTGATTTTAAACTTGAACCCGTAAAATTTCGGTTCTTTCCATCACGACGTTTAAGTACACTAATATATTTTGAAAGTCTAATAGTCACGTGATATTTAACCAATCAAATATGTTATTTATTTCGTTACCGCGGTCAACTTACAATAAATTAATAATATATAATTGTTATACAATATATGATTAATTATGGCTTGTTTGTAATTGTCGTACTTGGATTATCGTGATTAAGTTGTATTGATGTTATTGAATATTGGATATTTAATCTAACCAATATTTAAAGTTGTATTTATTGTATTTAAATTTTATATAATAATTTATAATTTAACAAAAACGGTCTGGATTTAATTTGATTTCATGTATATAGTCAATTAGTATGATTCGTATTCACATATCACCATTCATGAACATCATGGGAAAGGAATGAAATATTCCTTCTTTAATGGAGGAGGATTGGCAAAAAGGATGAGGGGGTCTATTACTTATTATTGTTCTCTTTTAAATGTAAAAAATTAATCTTGTAAAAATACATCATTAAATCACAAAAAATATAAAAAATGTAGTAAATATTTCTATACCATGATCACGTGCAAAAAGTTTATAATTTGATTGGCTAAAATTGTTCAAGAATTTGATTGACTAGGCTCGGTTGTGAAAAACTCATTCAAGATGCAATTAATAACTGTCCCGTCCCTGCTATTCAAAACTATATTAAGAGAAATTATATGAAAAATACATAACAATGGGCACTGTAGGCACGTCAACATTCCCCTCTTCTTTTACAAGTTACCTCTACAAATCAGTTGGAATCCTACCACAGTGAATTAAAAGGATTAACTTCTTTGAAATATGGTTTAATTGGTACACCACTACACCTATCATTTTTTCAGTCTTTTGTTCGTCATTCTTTAATTGTTATTTTCTGGAAAACATTCACCATTTATTTATTTTAGGTGCTGTCCAAAATATTGTTAATATTGATGATAAAAAACGTTCTGATTCAGAAAGAGTTGCCTTTGACTTTCATACTAAGAAAATATCTGCTCATGGTGTAGAAGGTGATATTATCAAAGAAATTCACAAGTTTCCCTTCCCATTTCAACATTTAATTGTTAAAGAGACTTGTGCTGTAATGGATAGGCTTGAGAAAGGTAAAAGTGCGCCAGGTTTAACCTCACTTGATTGTTACTGTTTGTTTCGCAATCAATATTTACTTCCGTGCAAACGTATATTTCATGAACATATGTATGGCAATACAAAATTATTGACCACCAATGTATGGAGAAATTTTCAGGAAATGTTTGAAGAGAGTGGCTTTGAAGTATATGAAAGTCGTGAATCAGTAATAGTATTTGTGCAAACAGAACATCAAAAAGAAGCTGAAAATCGAAGGCTTACTGTGTATGAATTAACTGAAAGAGTTCGTGATAAATACTGGAGAGTTGAAGAGATGGGTGATGTTAAGAGAACAGAAACTTTTATCTCTATGTTAGAAACCTCCATAATCTGATTATTTCACAATTTGATGATAAATAAAATTAAAAAACTGTGTTAAAAAATAAGTGATAATTTACAGTATTGTGTATAAAAAAAATCTGTAAATAAATAACTTTTTTTTAAAAAATAAATTGAAATCTTTTTTTTTTGCACCAATTACGATTATCTTCCTCACAGACTAATCACGATCATTAAGATGATCACGTAATTCTGCCCCGCTTTAGACGCCCCCCTGTATTTGGTATCATATATTCCATTAAATCTAACAACAACTCATATGAATCGGCAAGTGTTATATCTTTCCTGCTTTGACGTACTGCCTCTCGGTTTGCTTTGGTATTAATATCGAGTTTTTTTTGAATAGCTATTATATCTTTCTTCTTATATAAAAACACTTCATATAATTGATCAAGAGATTCTTTCGTAAGAGTATTGTTATTCACCATGATTGCTAATAGTAAAGTAATATATTTAATGTGGAAAATTTTACCAAAGATGCCTATGGCTGAGTCCAGAATACTGATTGTCAATCCGGGATAGTGATCATTAGCTCGAAAGAATTTGCTGAGCCACAGATTGTGTATTACTGGCCTTATTTTTTCTGATTGAAAATCTCCGAATCATATAAAATGCCTACAGCTAATTTACTTGATCAGCTTACACCTGAATTAATACCCTTTATTCTAAAGAATTTATCGATACAGAATCTTAAAAAATGTTGTACTATAAATGATATATGGAAAGATGAAGTGCTTCGAGAAATTCGCAAAAGATTAATAGTGGATTGTACATTCATTCGAGCTAAAGTAACTGTTAAAGCATTTATTGATCCCAAATCCTATCATGGTAGCATTAGTAAGGCGCTTGCCAAAAAAATGGATTTATATATTTCTAGAGAATATGGGTCAAGATATCCTGCAGTAATAAGAGACCTTGACATTGGCGCAACAAATGCTGGCAAGAAGGTGATGAGAAGAGGATGGGTTGATAGAGAAGAAGTTTGCCAAATATCTTTGATGAGATAGTACCTCCTTCATATTTGGGAATAGATACAGCAAATTTTGTAGTTGTTGATAAACCTGAATATGATTTGATTTTAGGAAGTGTATGGCTAATGCATATAGGATATGCTGTTGATAGACATCAAAACCCACCATGGTACGTTAATAAACCTAAAGAGATCGAAGAACAAGAAAGAGAAAAAAGTCAATATCGTTGTAGAAAAAATCTTTGGAAATTACCTCTTTCATTGCATACATTTTACGAGCTATTATTTCCCGAATTTATTGCAACAGATTCAGATGGAGAAGTCATATTGACCAAATTTTTCAAACTTTTTCATATATATATGAAAAGAAATATTGATCTAAGTGAGTATTATGATTCAGAATACACTGAAACGGAGTCATCTAGCTCTGAGACTGATTCTTCTGATCCTGAAACTGGTTCAGAGGATGATATGCCTCGTCCAATAATCTATGGTCAGGCTTTTTATTCTGATCCCGCATTAAATGAAATTTTTGGTCAGATAGATATTAACAATTTGGATTTTAACGCAGAATGCTCTACCGATCTAACTAGTCCGGAGCTGTGATCTTCAGCTCGGAAGATTTTTGCTGGGCCACAGATTGTGTGACAAAAATAGGCCGATCACATATTAGGTCTTGTACTGTACAACATATTAATTTTCGCATATACAGTATTCGAAAAAACATATTAACCTTTATTCCCCAACCAAACATAAGGAAAATGTGAAAGAAGGTCTAGTTGCAACACAGGACCTACCGTAAAAGTAGATATTGATGGCAAAAGCATATGTTATGAAAGGCTGAGGGAGTCACAATTTTGAGATCGTCAGGCGTAAAGCCAACTAATATATGTCTTGCAGGGTAGATCTCCATGTGAAAAGGTAAGAAGATTCCGTTTGCATGTGCTTTCATGGAACTCTTGGCATCAGACGACAATACTAATTACGCCATATACCTCCTTATCTTTTTTCCCAGCAAGATATAAAGCATGTAGAGGTATGTGGAAGTTCAGCCAACTTTCCGCAAAAATCATTCCTGTAAAATAGTTTCACTAGCGTAGCTAACGCAAAATAAGGTATGTATATGCCAGAAGTTATGAATGTATGGGAGCGGGCTTTTCTCACAATGGCTTCTTGCTTTTCAGAAAATGAAATATGGCCAATATTTCTCTCAACTGCCTTATCGTTCCGGTGGGGGATTTTAATGATGTCCAATGTAATGCGGTACACCAAACGATTACAATTAGTACAGGTCAACATGTCAGTGATCTTGAAAATGCAATTAGAGCCAGATTGGAGTTAGAAGATGTCCCTTTAAGCCTTTATCAAATTCATCCCGGGAGTGTTCAAGAAAATGAAATGGATTCTGCGGATCCGATTTCTAAATATTATAAAGGACAACCTGGTGCAGAATTCTTCCATGTCACCGTATATTCTCGTTAATAATTCGTTGCCAGAGGCAATAGCAATAGGCCTTAGCCACGAAGTATATTCGCATTTTTATGTATTGTAGACCGACTACCGGCAACATTTTTATTTCATAAATAAAATATTATTATTATTACTGTACATGAGAAATGGGTCACGTGAAATGATGCAATGCCTGTGCTACATAAAAACCTATATTAATGGCCAGTATTCTCTCCCCCGAACAGAAATAAATTTTTATCTCACTCCGGAAAGTAACACTATTTTTTGTCCGAGCCCAATATCCCTATAAAAACTTAACGCTAGGTCTTCTGAAACTAGTACACCTTATACTCCAGCTTCCACCTCCACTACTGTTGCTGGAAATGAGACGATCTGGACAAAATTAAAAAATATGACACGGCAAGGGCAGAAAAACTTGGAGCTTAGTGAAACGGCTATCAAAATTTTAGAGAAGGAAGAGCTTAATTGTTTGACTTGACCGAAGAAAGGCTTCGCAGTGTTGGCTTAGGCTTGGGACCTGCTATGAGACTCGTGAAGTTCGCTAAGGAGTGTAAAGATAAAAAGTTGAGGTCGTTCTCCTCGTACAAGACTAAGAAAGAGTTGGGTGAGGTGTTGCGCAAGTACGGAATCGATAGTAATGAAATAACAAAAATTCCGCCCTTTGAACCAGAGCCTGTGGAAATTGACGATGAAGACGAGGAGCTGGAGCAGTGTATAACAGAAATAAAACGTAGGATGGGAATTATAGGTTCGGCAACGGGCAGGAATGAGGCTGTGCGTTGCGAGTATATTTCCCCAATATTATATGCATCCATCTATATCGCCAAAAGAATCACTAAGAAAGGAATTACCATGGACCCCCAGTTCGAAGTCGTAGGCGAAGAAGCATCTGGCCGAGTCGATTACGCAATCAAGAAAGTCATAGATGTCGTCAATGAGGAATTGATAGCCATAACAGAGGGAAAACAAAAGGATTTGGTAGCGGGATTCATGCAGAACATAATGCAACTCGAAAGCTCTCACTACACAAACACGAGAAAAAGGAAGGCATCCGTGGCATTCGATGATGAGTTTGACTATCTCTATGGGATCGTGACTACGGGTAGAGATTTTCAGTCCTTTGTGTGATTTTTTTTGTCCATCATTTGTATATACTAACTTGTGCCTTTTTTGTTTAGCCTCTGACTGGTACTTCCTCATGTACACACTGGAAAGGATCTATTGCTCGAAAGACGACTATCACATAGCACTTAACGAGAAAATAATGAAAGATGATGCGGAACTGTTAAAAAGGTTATGGGGGTAATCGTTGGCTTGTTGAAGGATAGGGTCGAAGTTGATGATTCTCCGGATAGTAAGAGAGCAAGGACGAAAAAATTTATTAAGGAATGATTTTGCGTGCGGGTCATAGGATAGAATTTAGTCATGTATCCTGAACGTAGTCCCGAACTTTTGTATTTATTTTTCGCATGTATTAATAAAAAATTTTTTATTGGCAAAAGTTGCTGACAATGGTCAGGATGTCACGTGAAATTTTCAATTTTGAATACTAACATGCAGAGCATAAATAATATTATATAGCAAGCATGCAATCCGAAATAGATTTATTGAGGCAACACTTCACCGAGCTTGAGGTTAAGTATGCTAAGATCAAGGCAGAGAAAGCTGAGCTTGAGGCCATGAATGCCGAACTTGTGGATGAGAATACGAAACTCAGGCAGGAACTTAGGAGCCGAATCAAAGAGTTGGAGAAGAGTAGGACGGATACTGATGCCGATAATGCTAGACGTGATGTTGAGATTGCTGAGATAAAGGCCGAAGTAGTGAAACTAGCCGAAGGCGCGGTGGCAAGGGACAATAATGAAGAGAACAAAGAGCTAATTTCTCTTGAGGAGGTTGTCAATGCACCTTGCTCCGTTGCAGACCAACCCAATAATGCCGAGCAAAAGTGCCTCCAATCCTCTTCACCTGTGAGCTGTCAGAAGTTATTGGAGGATGAAAAGACAGATGCTTTCTTGGATGGGGTAGATAAGAAAAAGGTTAGTGATGAAATAAGACAAAGGAATAGGGAGAAAAAGCTTCAGCGTGAGTCGGCCCACCTTCTCATCAACCCGAAGCCAGAAAATAACACATCTTATTTATACGAAGAAAAAGGTGATCAAGCCCTAGAGGGATCAGATAAGCATATTTCATTCCAGGAAACCTCTCCTACCCCTATTGTCCGAAAAATACCATACAATCAGAAAGTTGAGCAAGGTATAATTCAGGAAGTAATTTCATTTATTCAAAAAAGAGCACTCACCTCATCAATTAACATCCTTGAGTCTCGAGAGATTGAAACGGTACCAGCTTGATGGGGAAGGTCGAGATTTGGCTCAATTATTTTCCGATGCTAAAGTTGCGGAAGGTAGAACGTTAGAAGCTAAACGAAAAGAACTTGTATGCTGGTATAATTATAGCGAATCATATCAAAATAAGGTTGCAAAAATTTGCTCCAAAACCGGTGTAGCCGAAAAAACTGCAAATTCAAATCTATATAAGAAGACCGAAAGAGCTGGAAGTGTTTATAAGCTATTCGGGAAGATTATCGATCCTGCAACCAAAAAAGAAGTTATGGGAATCGGTATCGATAAAGTTTATGGAATTTCGTATGGAGTTAGAGGTATATCAGAATTAAATAATGCTCAAATACTAAACATCATTAATCGAGTCGCAGAAAAGGCACGTGACATCATGACCAATGGTCAGGAACAAAATCATGTGACTGAAAATTCTGAGACTAGCGAAAAAAGCTGACCCATACCTGAAGAAAATTCATCCTTATCAGCCGATTTGGACGATTATATAAATATGCTCACGGGAAGTCTTGACGATGAGACTGCTAATTGGGGTACACCACACGAGAACGAGTCTAGGGTAGAAAAAGAAGAGGTGAACGAAGTTAAGGGGTCTCCCAGGGTCCAGTCAGACGATGATGTATATTTTGATGAGGAAGTCGATCATGATTCCGCATCCCATCCAGTGGAAGAAACGAATGATGATAATGACTGTAGTCACGACAATGATTCTGAAGAGATGCCAGACGATTCGGATGATTCGGATGATGATGGATACGGTGGATATAATGAATATAGTGAGCGTGATAGAGGTTGTTATTATCGTGACGGAAGACGTGAAAGAAAAACCTCACCAATGATGAGTCCTATTATCTCTCCGGTAACCGCCTGCTGAAAGCGCTAAAGGCGAATTATCAAGCGAAATCACATATTCGCATAGACTGCCTAATTATCGTATAGGTTATTTCTCTGAACCCGATCACCTGAAATGCGCAGAAGATATCGGGAAAATTCTTGCCGAAGAATAGGGGCTGTGATTGGCATTACCTATAAAACCCTAGTCATGGCGAAAAAAAGTTTCAGTCACGTGACATTTGGCCCGCATTACGGAATTATGCACTAACATGTGAAAATAAACAGTGACGAATAAGGGGTGAGGAATATGTTTTTACATACTCGAAAAAAACAAGTCCCTCAGATAAATATAAACAGTGAAACTCAGACGGGGGTGTGACAATGTGATAAATAAAATGCAGTCACGTGACTGCAACTTTTTTTTCGCCATGACTAGGGTTTTAGACATTACCTTCCAATACATTCTTTAGGCACTTTTGTAACAACTCATTTTTTAAACCTTGCAATCTAATTTTAGGCAATATGCATTTTTCAAAATATAGTTGCCAAATTTTCACCAAATGTTTTTTTTCGGCCTCCCCATTGCCTCTGGAACAAGAAATTAAGTATAGTTTGAAAGAATTTCTACAAGCCTATGAAAAGCGTACTTAAGAATCCCAAGCACGATTGAAAGAATCCCTTAATACGAAACTAGAACTTTATAAAAATGATATTAAGGTATGTGTTTCTCTAGAAACCTGAGTAAATTAGATAGAAATAACCTAAGAATTTACATTTATAAAGAGTACACTTGAAGCATGAATCACTCAATCGGAAAGTAGAACATTACGCTGGATTATTGGAACGGGTGTCTTTATAGGTATAGAAGTTTGGTATCAAAGTCGTGATAATAATGGTAATAACAGACAAAGCGTGAGAGTAGTGCGAGGTTATGACTAGTATATATTCTTTCTATAATGACGAGTCGAATGGTGGTTAAATCATCTTTTTATGATCACTGGATGCCGAGATAATAGGCAAAATGTCAAACAGCGCAGTATCGCAAAATATAAAATGCCGATTTTTGACGTTTCGCTCAATATCTCAGCATCCGGTGATCGTAAAAAGACGATCTACCAAAAAACTCTCTCCCGTTCTGCTCACTTGACAATTTTTATAAAAAATAAAAAATATTTTTCTCATATTTTTTATTACTTTTACTTTTATTTTTACTTTATTTTAGTATTTTAGAACACTCTCTGCTATGACTAAACCAAGAAATAACAATAAAACTAAAGAAAACAACAAGTCTGGAAAAGATACTTCAGGAAAAC
>QZLH01000131.1:149061-161959 GCA_003833135.1 Oehlia diaphana | reverse complement strand
AACACATGTTTTGACAGTTAATTTCTCAACAATTTATTTATAAACATTATAAAAATTTTATATCATTTTATTCAGAAAAACTCAAATTTTTTATTAATATCTAGTTGGGTTACCACGGCTATCTAAAACAGCTTGAACCCTTCTTGGCATGCTATCAACCAAATTAATTAAAATTTCGGGCTCAATGTTATTCCATTTCTCTTCCAAAACTACCATTAATTCTCTAATATTTTTTGGATGAGGTTTATGTGCCCGAACTTTTCTTTCCAAAACATCCCATAAATGTTCAATCGGATTAAGATCCGGGCTCTGTGCAGGCCACGGAATAGTTGATACTGAATTATTCTCTTTCCATTGTGAAACTGTTCTTGCTCTATGGACTGGCGCATTGTCATCTTGAAAAAAATATTGCAAATTGTTTTCTAAATTATTATAAAAGGGTAGAAAATGATTTTCTAATATGTTAATATACACTAAACCTGTAATACTTCCGGAAACTTGAATTAAAGGACCAAGTTGATTTTTTGCGAAACACCCCCATACCATAACTCCTTGATTTCCAGATTTTACAGTCGGAATCAAGCAATTAACATCGTATTTTTCATGTGGTTTACGCCAGACCCAGTGGTGTGCATCATTCTGAAATAATAAGAAGCGAGATTCATCACTCCATATGATGAAATCCCATTCAGTATCCCATTCTTTTCTTTCACGGCACCAATCTAACCTTTTTTTACGATTAGCCTCAGAAACTAATGGTTTTCTTTTCCCAGCCCTACCAAAATACCCTTCAGAATGTAAAATATGCTTTATAGTACTATTACATACTGGACTTGGTAAACCATCATTAAATTTTTTTGTTATTTCATCCAAAGATTGTTGTCTATCTTCCTTAACGATTCTTACAATACGCCTTATATCTCTTTCTGCAAGTTTTGGTGGCCTACCTGAACGTGGAGCAGCTGAAATTTTTTCTGAATTTTTGTAGTCCGTTATAGTGTCATGGATAGTTGTTTTTGGGAAGTCAAGTATTTCACTAATGTTTCGTTCACTATGACCCCCTTTCCAGAGACCAATAACCTCTCCTCTTTCAAATTCAGTAAGTTCGTGCTTTTTGGGCATTTTTACAAAATATTTTTTTTTTTATTTTTGGGTAGACGAAGGTATTAGCTACATGGGAAAAAAAAATTTGTTTATATTTGCATAGTTAGTATTGGCGTAATTTTAATTTTAATGGAAATGATCGGCAATGATCGACAGGGTGGTCAGATACTTTTTACCGGGGAGTGTATATTAGAATCATTATGCATAAGATGCAATTTATGCATCCCGCATAAAAGTCAAATTCCTTTAAACTAAAACTATTTATAAAATTACTTCAATTTTATAAAATTGCTATTTTTTTAATATGAAGATCCTATTTGTTAGTCTTATTTATCACATACTATAATTTCAGTCAAACTTTATAATTCTGGTCAAAATATCCTTTTTTAAATACTTGAATAATATTACACAATCTAAAAAAACATTTATTTCTTATAAAAAGTGGAAAAATGAATTATATACTATTTTAAAAAAAGGAAATCTTTATATCAATCATTTAATTCTGGCCAAAATTAAAATATCATGTGATACTAATAAACTCCTTAATTTTATTATTATACATAATATTATATATAATAATAATAAAGTTATTTATTCATAATTATCATTTTAATTTTAACAAGCAATTCAATTAAATTATCTTATTTAACTAATATTATAATAAATTTTTTATAAATACATCTTTTATAAATATATTTATTTTATAATATATTTTTTTAAATATTTTGATTTGAATTTAAATTTATAATTTTTACTTTTTATAAATGCATATTCTTTCTAAATACATTATTAGTATATATAGATCAATAATAGATTTTTAATTAAAATCATACTTTTTTACTAAAATTTAAAAAAATATTTTTTGCATATTTCTTAATATTTAATAATAATCCAATTTTAATGGATTTTTTTTTATATTGTAAAGTTTAATGAAAATTACAAAATAAAAAAAAATTTAATTTTTTAAAAATAAATTAAAAGTTAATATAATTCATTTTAAAATTTTTGTAAATTTTGTTTTATTTATCCTTATAAAAATCAAATATTTTATTTATAATAATTAGTTTACATATTCATAAATTCCAATTTTTAAAATACTTCACTAAATCAGTAAATGTTTCTGATAAGCTATTTTTGTAAATTGTAAATTAATAAATTATATTTTATTTTTTGAATAAATTTATTTATCGCATCTAACGTTATTCTTTTTATGAGTTATTTATATCGATCTTTAGTTTATACACTGCATTCTCTTAAAATGGCAAATAATAAATATAAAAATATATATAAATTTGTAATGCAGAATGTAAAGAATACATTATGTCTTATTTTTTTTTATTAAAAGTTAAATTATAAATAAAAATAAAATTATTCATTTTATTGTCATTTTTTAATTATTACGATTTAGCATTATTTAATAAAAAAAATTTTTAAGAAAACATGTGAAAATAAAAATTTTATTGTAGTATTTTCAAATAAAGAAAATATAATTATAAACTAAAAATTATAATTTAAAAAATAATTTTTAATTTTTAAATAAGTTTATTTATAAGTAAATTTTTAAATTTTGTATAATATTATTGTTTTTAAAAAGTTACTTATAAGTAAACTTATTTAAAAATTAAAAATTATTTCTTAAAATTATATTTTTAATTTATAATTATACTTTCTTTATTTGAAAATATAATAAAATTTTTATTTTCATATGTTTTCTCAAAATTTTTTTTTTTATTAAGTAATGTTAGATCACAATAATAACTGAAAAGAATTTTTTTTTCTATTAATTAAAGTTATAATTATTTATATATTAATTTTTATATATAAATATAATATTTGTAAAAAAAACAAATACTGAATGTAAAGCTTTTAAAATTATTCAAGAAAGAAAAACGTTAAGTTGACTATATATTACAACTTTTTGAGCAGATTTGAATAAAATCACTAATACAGAATTCAACTTCAATAAATTTAAAGGTATATGGATAAGATATTTCACATCCTTTTTAAATTAATCATATAGGTCATGGTGGTTACTAAAAAAAAATAACCCATATCATAAGATGTAGATCTGTTAGTTACGTCAAAAAATTCAGATAAACAGAAGCAGAAGTAAAGATTACATGAAAATAGCAAAACTAAAATACCTAAAAAAATCTAAAGGATCTGAATAGTACTTCCAAATTAATTTTATTAGTTAAAATCAGAAATTTATTAAATAGACTTGTGAACTGATAGGATGATTATGCAAGCTAATTAAGTTAGTATAGACAGAGTGAATGGGATACTAGAGTAGATATGAATCATTTTATTAAACCCTTTTTTTATTTATAATTTTTATTTATTCTGGCTTTTTTTTATTACTTCTGAAAGAGAAAATCCCCTCTAAGAAAGAACTCTTTAAGAAGCACTTACTTTTCCAAAATTTCAATCTGACAGTACACTGAATAGTAGACAGGTAGTTTAGTATTTAATTAATTAAGATAGATTTATTTTTTGTTATATATTTTAATATACTTAAAATTGTTCTTCACTTATTTTAATAAAATATCAAATGTGCTGCAGCTAAAAAAAAAAATATTTGTAAAAAAAATTATATTTTTTAATAATATAATATCAACTAATAAGAAATTAAACCAGATATTAGGATTACAATTAGGGATGAAAAAGGTTTATCAGTTTCATTTCAGTTTCTCTATTAGTTTTTCAATCGGTATCAGTTTCAATTAAGAAAAATATAAGCTGAATGCATCAAATTCAAGATATAAATAAAGTATATGATGATGATTAAATGAACAATAATTGGTTCATAATCGTCATATATTTAATATTAATCCAATTTTAGCGTCAGTTTAGAAACTGGTTTAGAAACTGGTTCAGTTTATCATTAGAATGGATTTTTTCTCTATGTAAATTCAAAATCCATTAAATTTAGAATCAGTTTCAAAACTGACTTGAAACTGCTTAGTTTAGAACATTTCTATTTCTAATCATAATATGATAACAATAAATTTATTAGTTTTTACTCACTAGTCTTGGAAGCTAAAATTAATACCAATTTTTCCAATATATCAAAATAAATATTTGGATTTTCAAAAATAAAAACATTTTATTTTTTACTTATTTTTAGATTTTTTTATTATTCACTTTAAAAAACTAATTTAGCTATTAAAGTATAATAGTAATATAATACTACTATTACATAGAAAAAGCTAAAAATATTGAAAAAAAAGACAAATTAAATAAATCCGAAAATATGGACTATTATTTTAAATTCTCTTATAATAAGTTAAATATTTAAAACAGAATAAATAATATTTTTAAAAAAAAACAATTTATTAGATTCACAAAAAAATCAAATTGTAATATATGATAATATTTCATTTAAACTGATATAAATTTAGTATAATCTAAAAACTCATTAAATAAAAATCTTATTTGCCAAAATGCTATAGATATGTTTTACTAATTAATAACAATTAGTAGTATAATTGGATATATAAGAAGATAAAATATATTATTAATAATATTATAATAGACCTAATAATAATTTATTTCAGATTAATTTATTAATTTAAAAAGGAGAAGACTAGTTAATAAAAAAAAATTAGTATGGTTTATTGCTATTTTCAAGATAATATATGCAATTAAATTAAAAAAAATTGAAGATTGAATGAAAACTGAATGAAATATAAATAAAAAATAAATGAAAATCAGATAAATATTGGTATTTAAATACATATTCACAAATAAAGTGCATATACCATTTTGAAAATGGCAATAAATCAATAGATATAATATTATTTTTTTTATTTTACTTTTATTTTTATTTGTATTTTGATGATTGTATTCTGTTAGATGGATATAGCATATGATAATTTGTTTGTATAATATATAAATTAATATCAATAAAGCATATATAGATTATTAAAAAAAAATAATAATAATATTATTTTTATTAAGGTGACATAAAATAGTAAAAATGGTTTTTATAGTCAGGCTGGATCAGTTTTGTTAAGTCTTAAAAAAATTTTTTTATATTATTACTATGTCAGGTTACTCAGGTGAAAATTTTTTAAAAATTTATATATAAAAATTTTGAAAAAAAAATTAAAAGTTGAGTTGTCAGGTTATTGATAAAATTTTTATATTATGAAAACCATAAAACCAAGTTTGTATGATTTAACGAAATTAACTTTCTATATTAATTGGAAATTATTAAAAAGTTAAAATTAATTGTATATTAATTTTATAAATATAAGTATAATATTTGCAAAGAAAAATTAATACTAATTAAAATACTTTGAATATAAATCAATTTACCTGATTTAAAACATTGATTTTATATCTGAATATATACTTTTATCTTATCAGTATTAAACGAATTTTGTATATATTTTGTAATATAAAATATTATTTTACTTTACAATATATTGTTCATTAATATTTTTATTAATAAAATTATTAATTTTTTCTTTTTAAACTTTTAGTATAATAAATAAAATCATGTGATAAAAGTGAAAATCACCTCTAATTCTGGTAAGTATTCAAAAATTGTATATAAAAGAATTTGGTCTAAAAGCTTATTAGCTTATTTTTATTAAGAACTATATACAATTGTTAGGAAAATATTTTAAAAAATTGCTATAATACTTAAAGTTCAGAAAAAACAAAAAAATCAAGAAATATATTTAATCTAATGTATACAATCCTCGTACATTAAAAAAAAATTTTTAAATGATTTTGGTAGTGGACGGATAAATGTGTAGATTGACAAAGAAAATAAATTTGAAAAAAGTTATTGACAATTATATTTTTTTTTTGTAATAGCATTAAAAATATGATATTAATTTTATAAAACAATGGTAATAATATTAGATTTTAAACCACATGGCATTTTGTTACTACAACAATTTTCGATACGTGCTGTAAGTTCAAATAGTTGACTCGAAAAGTCTCCAACGAAATACTCAATAAGATTTTTTTTTTAATGATGAGATTAGCATTCAACGCAATAAAGTTGTTCCGTTCTACTAATCAAATACTAAATCATACAAAAAAAGTTTATACATTTAAAAAGATAAAATTACAATATATAAGATAAAATACTATCAGATGCTGCAAATCCACCTATAATAATACTCCTCACGCCCTGTATAACAAAATAATAAAACTAAATACATTAATACATTAAGCAATTTCTTTTAATTTTGAATTCGTATTTTTCTTTGCTTGCAAAACTAAAATACTTGCTGCAGTACCACCAGATAAAAATGCTTGTGCTATATCACCTAATGATTTACGTGTATCACTACCATAATCTCCCAAATTTTTGAGTATATCCAAGGATTCTGCTTTATGACTAAAAGTAACATCATGACGTCCACGTCCAACCACAATTAAATCCTTACGACTGAGTATATCTTTGGCACGGTTAACTGCTGTTTGTAAAGGTGTAGATGACGATATCTCCGTATAATTTATTCGAGCATTTGATGCTACAACACCTGTACGTGACTTTAAAGCTTGTTTTAATAACTCTTCATCGGCATCATCAGATGCTTTGCGTTCGTCATTCGAATGTAAAATGTGAGCAGATGCTGAAGATATTTTGTGAGCAAGTGGAGGACGTTGAACATCTTCAGAATCTTCTGGTATTTTATCTCCGTCGGTTTCAGTCATAAGTGCATTGTTTTTTAATATAGTATCATGTTCGGTAGGCTCAGAAGATTTAATTATTCTCAGAACATCAACTGACACATTTGGATGGTCAAGTAATTGAATGACAAAAGTTAATGCCTCACGATCATCAATGCCACCGAAAAATGGTAAGAAAACGCGAACTGTCATGCTAGTAATACTACTTTCCTTCTGATTTAAAGAGGAAACACCAAGACCACGATCTACAAAGACACCAACATTTGCTCTGATAGTTACTTCAGAGAAAACCTCTTGAGTGAAAGACGCAACTTGTGGACTTGTTTCTTTCTTTTCTCTTGGTCCAACAAATGGATTTGACTGATCATCAATAACCGAACCTGCGCCGCCCCAAGGAACTATTACTAAATTAGCATCAGTGTCTTCGGCCCTTTCGGCAACATGCTGTGCAAAGTCTTGTTGTGCAACAACAGCAAGGTTTGCTTTGACTTTAACAAAATTCAATTGTCCAAATGATCTGAAAAGATTCATGATCGGATCATGCAATGTTTCTTCAGTTTCACTGATCTTCATTACAGTGGAAATACGTTGAGTTAATTCAATGAGTCGTAACACATGCACCGTAATTGATGCATTCGGTTGAGTTTGGACAGTAGCCGTTTTTTCATTTTCTCCCTTTTCTTCAACTTGTTTTCTTACAATGGCTGATAGTGGTTGCAATAATTGTACGAGCATCATCATTGGCGGAAGATATTCAACCTTATTAAGAACAATTAACAATCTATTCTTTTTTGTTGAGATCTCATCAGTACGATCGCCAGTTCCTTCTGGTTCCAATTGACCGATACGTTTAAGTTCCATTTTCCTTTGGTATTCATGTGGATATAACCACGTTGCTAAAGGAGTAGTTAAGACTGTAGTAACCAATGCCCTTAAAGAAACAATTATTTAAACAAATTAATATTTTGTTTTCCTAGGAAAAAAAACTAAAAATATGAAAAATCTATACTTACATGGCAACCATGATCACAAATATTTTATCATTAATAACTCCTGCGTCATATCCAAGGTTGAGCACGATCAATTCAACAAGACTTTATATAAGAATATAAAAGAAAAACAAAATCAGTATTGTTTAAATAATGTAATTTTCTATTGTCATAATTTGTACGTACCCTTTACAACTCATAAAAACACCTATTGTCAGGGATTCTCTCCAAGCCAATTTGTTTAATCTGGCCGCAAGTGTAGCGCCTGTTATCTTGCCAACCATTGCAACAATAATCACCAAAATGACCCACCCCCAGGATGTCCCATCATTCAAGAGACCAATTTGAGTTTTTATTCCGGACAACGCAAAATACTAAATAAAAAATATTATTAATTAATTAATTAACACGATAAAAAATTTTGTAATAGAATAAATTATACTTACAATTGGCAAAAACAGAACATTGACCAAATCTTCAATCTTTTCTGTTATACCCACAGCGAAACCACCTTCATGTGGAATAATAACACCAACTATGAACCCTCCAAAAATTGCGTGCACGCCAATAACATTTGTAACAAATGCAGATATTAACACGATGGATAAAGTAATAACCACCATCATTACAGTAGGTCCGTTATCATTACTACCAGTCTTAACAATGAGTTTTAACAAGATAGGACGTATAACAAATATAACTACTAATGTCCAAGCAATTGCCAGAAGGAAGACATATAAAGCGATGAGTGAATTAGAAGCATTAACGATGGTGACTACTAAAGCCAATAAAACCCATGCAGCTACGTCATCACCAACACCCGCAGTAAGAGCAGTAGATCCAACTGGGGTTCGAAGAAGTTGAAGTTCTGATAAAATACGTGCAAGTACTGGAAATGCCTATTATGAATAATACAATACCTATTAATTTAATTGTGTGGATTAATAAATATTTAATTGAACTCATCTTACCGTGATCGACATTGCTACACCAATGAAAAGTATAAAACTGGAGAAAGATGCTTGACTATCATTACCCATCGCATGATATAATCCATAACCAACGCCAACACCCAAGGCAAAAGGTAACGCAATACCCGCGGCAGAAATAGTCAATGCTACTCTTGCATTCTTTATCAAGGCTTTTGGGTTCAATTCAACACCAACGATGAATAAATACAAAATTAAACCCAACGTAGCAAGTAAATTTAGGTTGGCTCTAGATTCTTTTGGAAAAATTGCATCATTAAATCCAGGTATGCGTCCAAGTACTGATGGTCCAAGGATAATACCACCAATAATTTCTGAAATAACACGTGGTTGTCGAAAGCGCGACAACCCAAAATGGAGAATACGTGTAAAAAATATGATCAAAATAACCTTTAATGAAAATTAATCCGATTAGTCACAAAAAATAATGTAAGAAACAATGAATTTATTAGTATTATAAATAAGAAATTACTTGTATTATAAACAAAGTTATAGGATCACTCTCATTATAGTGAGTCGGTACTGCGCCAGAAAGGACACCACCTTGTTCTGAAGCACCCATTTTATGTTAGTTGATATATATATACAATAAAAATCTTTAAAATTATTAAAATTAGATGAATGAATGAAACATAAGAATTCACTCAAAAAAAAATTGGAATCATTAATTAAGAAAATATGAATGAAAGAAATGTTCCTATAGCAAGGACGAGTAAAAAAGAATTTTTTTTTGAAAGAGTTTATAAAAATTTTTATAGGTCACACTAAAATAGTACAATAGTAAAAAAAAAAATATGCCGCCGTTGTGTAATTCTTAGAATTCCTTAACAAAAAAGGGGGCCATCATAAAAACAAAAACAATTCGTAATTTACACAAAAATATGGTGATATTCCTAATAATTATTACTCATGTTCATTAACTCTTTTATAATTAATGTGAGAAAAATGTGAAATTTAAGTTCCATTTATCCTAAGAAGGAAAATCAGTAAACAGCTTATCTATGTTCCACATCAAAATGTAATTTTTTTGAACAATATTAATTTTAATCTTGTTATAAAATTAGGAGTTCGAGATGTTTGGCGTTTAACATTCGCCAGTCAAAAATGACATCAGATAACTAGTGTGCATCAAACCGGCAAATATCTGTAGATTTTCGTGGTGGATCTATCAATAGTGCTTGTAACAATTTCCTAATTAATAATATTATTATAAAGTTATTTGGCATATTAATTATTCAACAAAAATACAAAAGTACAATACGGTAACGGTAACTATTAGACTCGGGTAGGTCCAGTGACTTCCTGTTTTTGGGTTTTTATAATATTAATGATCTGAGATTTTAGATAACGAAATTCAAACTTTTCTAAATTTATACTAAAATGTATTACTAAAAAAAAATAAAATACGCATACGGCGTGTAAAATATCGTTTATTATAAATTATAGTTCATTATAGTGGCTAAAAAAACTAAAAAAATAAGGTACTACAAATTGTTCTAATTATAGTTATATCTTATTATTTTATACTTACTATGTTATTACATAACAATTTAATAATCTAATGAATGTAAATATTAGAAAAAAGTACAAATCATATCTGATATATAATTTATTTCATTTTAATATTTAAATAAAAATTTTTTAATTTATTTATATATATTATAAACAATTGTAATTGATTTTACATATAAATTAATATAATTTCAGTTATAAAGTCATAATTCTGCCAATATTTATTCAAATTAACTTAAAAATTAAATAAAATTTTAAAATAATTTGATTTTACTATTTAAAATGCAGAAAATTTAATTTATAATAAAAAATAAAATTTAAAAAGTTTTAAAGTAAAATACTTTGAAATTTGTTTAAAAGTAAAAAAAAAAACTGAAATTTATTAATATCTATTAATTTAAAATCTAGAAAATTCAATTTACTAATCTATATAATTAAAAAAATTTGTAACGTTTAGATTACCTGTATAAATAGATTCCAAATTGTGCAACATTACTTCCATTGGACGTGACGTTAAACAAATTAAAAAAAAGCGTCGATAATATAATTCCAGCCAAATCCTGGTGCGAAGCAACAGGTTACAACTAGTACTTATTAAAAAAAAAAATTTTTTTTAAAAAATCTTTAATAGGGTAAAGAAAAAATGATGGCATTTAAAAAAAAAGAAAAATCAAAATGATCTGTATGATATATTACAGAAAATTTTTGATCAATATTTAAGATTGCTAGAAATTTTAGTAAAATAATATAATATTAAAAAGGTAAAATTTGTTAAAACAAAATTTCAGATAATTAATAATTAATTCGTGATCTATTTCTGAACCAGTAAAAACTATTAATAAATTTTGGCAAACTGGTTTTACAAATTAATATTCCCTTAAATGGCTTTTAAGCTGATTTGCCCAGAATTTTTTTTTTAAGTATTATATATTAATGTTTAAGTATATTGAATGATAAATTTGCATCATCAAATATTAATATTACAAGTTTGATCAAACATATACTTGCCATTTAAGGTTATGTTATTATACTAATTAGCAATATTTTCTAAAAAGTAATTGGCCAAATTTGTAAAGAAATCAAGATCCATCAAAAATTTTTACATTGAACGATTAGTTAAAAAATTTTATTTTAGCAATATCACTAGTAAAAAATTGGTCTATCCTACACATATCCTACACATATCTTATACATATCGGGTACTCAAAATTAGTACTTCTAACAGACACTGATAAAAAAATGATTTATCCTACACATATTTCACACATATCGGGTACTCAAAATGTAGAAAATCATATATAAGTAATACACATATTATATACATATTGGGTACTAATATATATATCATACATATATCAGGTATCTAATAGGTATACGATATATACTGTATAAATACCTGATATGTATATGATATGTGTATTATTTATGTATGATTTTTTACATTTTGAGCATCCAATATGTGTGAGATATTATAGGATATGTATAGGATAAACCATTTTTTTACCAGTAAATTGACTTTTGGCCAAAAAAACCACTTATTCAAAAAATTATTTTTTGTAAATATTTCAATATTTGATAATTCAATTTTAATGAACTTTTTTTTATTTTATAGCCCTTATTTATCTTTATAATTTAAAAAATAGTTGTTAAAATTAGACTACTGGATGCTGAAATATTTACAAAAAATGATTTTTTGAACTCTTAAAAAATTTTGCTAAAAGTACTTTACAGAAACTTTAAATTTTCAAGCGATATAATTTTAATATCATTTTGATATTATTTTAATATCGATTTAATATTGATGTGATATTAAAATAAAGTATTATCATTTCGATATTATATTGATATTAAATTAATATTGAAATGATATTTAAATGATAATAGAAATGACATCAAAACAATATATTTAAGTTTAATTTAAAGATATCATTTTGATATCATTTTAATTATCATTTTGATATTATATCAATATTATATCGATATTGAAATGATATCAAAATGATACCGTTAAGATAAACTTAACAATATCGATTCTATATTGATTAAAAATGTTAAGTTTCTGTAAAGTAATTCATAATATCAGTCAGTACCAAGTCATAGTAGTTTATCTTGATTTGATCACATTTTGGTTTATGAATTGTCTAATAGTGCTACTTAATAACAGCTTTTACAATATGGGGTATCAATTTTAATAATAGGCACACTATTTGTTATTCTATTAGCATAGTTACTTCTACTTTAATTAGAATATACAGTATCAAAGGAGAAGATCTAGGAAGTATTACATCCAGAAATTTTTTTAGACGTAATTTAGTGTAATCTTTCGGAGGTGATGTAAAATTTCGAAATATTACACTAAAAACGTAATATTACAGAAATTTACGCTCTTAAATTTAAATAATATAGTAATTTGATAATATCTCACTATCTACTGATCCAATCAAGACGATCTATAGCTCATTGGAATCAGCTCATCAAGACGAATCGAATGGTAGTAAAATTGCATTTCTACGTTCGATAGATGACTTTCTATTAATGTAAAACTTTGTTGCATACTATAAAGCGTTCTATCGAACGTAGGAATGTGATTTTACTACCATTCGATTCATCTTGATGAGCTGATTCCAATGAGCTATAGATTGTCTTGAT
>QZLH01000131.1:104657-148503 GCA_003833135.1 Oehlia diaphana | reverse complement strand
ATTAATGTAAAACTTTGTTGCATACTATAAAGCGTTCTATCGAACGTAGGAATGTGATTTTACTACCATTCGATTCATCTTGATGAGCTGATTCCAATGAGCTATAGATTGTCTTGATTGGATCAGTAAATAGCGAGATATTATCAAATTACTATAATTATTTAAATTTAAGAGCGTAAACTTCTGTAATATTACGTTTTTAGTGTAATATTTCGAAATTTTACACCACCTTCAAAAGATTACACTAAATTACGCCTAAAAAAATTTTCTGATGTAGTATTAATGATTTTTTTTGAATATCATTTTAATTTTAATTTTTTTTTTAGGAAACTATACTATAGCTTTATTTTTAATTAATAATTTATTCTATTTTCTTTTTATTTTATATTGTAATTTGTAAAGTTTGATAAAATTTAATAAAGATAAAAGCTACTATATCACGTTTACCCTAAAAGTATAACTTATTACCTGTTTTAGAAATATCTGGGATTTTGATATAAGTATGATGATATGATAATATAGATGTTAAAAACTTATATATAAAAACATAAAGTTATTTTAGCTTTTTTCTATTTTTTTTTATTAAAATCAAATTATAGTAAATTGTATTATATATATATATTTAGGATTCTATTAAAATTATAGTAATTTCTATTTATACATGGGATGTTTGATCCTGGATCATATGATTATTGCCATTTTGATTAATAATATAAACTTTAAAATTAGTAAATAAATGAATTTTTGCCTACTCTACAAGTTTACCTAAAGCATCAAAGATGCTTTTAAATATCAATTTTGACTTTATCTATAAATAATTGATTTTGCTGATTACTCTTAAAAAAATTTAGAAAATGATCAGCAAAAACAGTTTTTCATATATAAGTTAAAAAGGTATTTAAAACCTTTTAATACCTTAAATAAACTTGCAAAGCAGTCAAAAATACATATATTGCATAGAAAAAATAAAAGGGTGTGATATTGATGTCATTATATTTCATATGATCCATGAAAATTTTTTAAAATTATAATAAATTTTTATTAAAAAATAAAAAAAAAAAAATTTATTTTTTTAAGTAAAGTAGTTATAATAAGATAAATAAATATCAAAAATTAATTTTTTAATTTAAAAATAGCTTATATTTCAAATATAAAAAAACTAAATTAATAATTAGTAAATATTTAATTTTAAAATTGTATAAATTATTATTTTTATTAAATTTTACCAAATTTTAATATATATAATTAGATTTAGAATATAACAAATATAATATAAATACAGTAAAAGTTATATGATATACTGAAAAAATACTTGAAAAAAAGAATTTGCAAAAAAAATTTATATATTCATATGCAAAATAATGAATTTACTATGGAAAATTTTAATACTTATTTTGCTATATTACATTACTTATATTAGATATATATAATTTTTAGCTTTTAAAGTTATTTTTAAAGACTTTTTTAAAATATTTTTATTATAGAATTAAGTGAAAGTTTATGGTATTTCTGTTTATGAAATGAATGAAAATTTATTCTGCACATAAGATGTGAAAAACATATTTTTATTATTGCTATTATTTAGGATTAGAAAAATTATATATAAAGATTATCAGAAAAAATTCATAAAATCATATAAATGCATGATTAGTCAATTGGCTATTTATCATATGTTTTTCACTCAAATTTTCTTATTCTTATGAACCAACACGTGACTTTATTAATTATTTTTACAGTGACCTTTTTGAAAATTAATTATAAGTTCAAACCAAAAAAACTGGTGACCTTTATTGATAGTTTTTCCAATCTTTATTATTTCCTAATTTTATTATTAGTAATACAAGCTGATTTTGACAAATCAGCAATTAATAATTTATTTATATATTAAAAACACTGCAATCACATGAATGTTATGTTTAGATTAACCATATAAATAAATTATTTGAATTGTATAACTCTACTTCTATTCATCACAAAACCAAAAAAGGAAATTTTATTTTCTGTTACTTTTCAAAAAAATTAAAAAAATTGTATTGCTCAAATTTTTAAAAAAGAAAATTCTTTGCAAATCTTTTAATTTTGGCTAGAATTATAACATTATTTTACATTTGTTTAATACATATTAACCGTTGACATAGACAACAGGTAAACACTAATATTATTTAATAATTTTTAAAATTTTTAAAATAAAAATAATTTTAGCCAAAATTAAGTAATTAATATAAAAATTTCCTTTTTTAAAATTTTATATAATGCATTTTTCCATTTTTGAGTAAAATTGCTTTTTTTTTGGATTATATAATATTACTCAAAGATTTAAAAAAGAAATTTTAGTAAAAATTATAAAATTTGGCTAAAATTATAAAATATAGTAAATAAATAATAAATAAAATTAAAATATATAGTAAAAATGAAATTAAGGAAAGTATGACAAATTATATATTATATAATACTAGTAAGATTGCTAGAAAAACTAGAGAATTTTATCAAATTGATAAAATACTGAAATAGTAAAACTTTGCTATAATTATATAAAAATCTTATTAAAAGTTGGCAAAATTCTAGAAAAAGTGAAATCTAATAAAATTTATAATAAATACTAAAACTGCTAAATACTAAAACTATAGTAAAACTATAGTAAAATCTTGAAGAAACTAATTATAAGATTTGGAAAGATTTAGTTGTTTAGGTAAGCAATTTTAAATACTAGTAAAATAGGGCTTTAGAAAATACATAAATAGGTAAGCTATAAATAAATTATAATAAAATATTTTTGTATAAAAAGCTTAAAATAACTATACAATTAATATATTTTAAATTAATAAATTTAAATAACTTTCAATTAATAAAGAAAATTGATTTTATTTGATTAAAATTATACTTTAAAATTAACAAATAACAGATAAATAAACAAAAAAATTTGGATATCAGTATTATGAAAAATACAATTTCTCTATAATATATTTTTTTCATGATCACGCGCCGGTAACATATTTAGCAGTTAAATCATAATTGATACTAAACTCGTGAAAATGTTGATAATTCTTAATTCTGGCTAAGATTAGAAAAGTTACGATATCGAAGGAGTGAACCTGAAGTGTATTCATGTTTATATTTTAGAAATAAATTAGTAATTTGCTCTAACAAGCTACAGAATGCCACCATTACCCGTTAGTGCAGTAGCGCTTCCGGGAACTTTTATATCAGCTATATTAGAGAGAGATCGAGAAAATGATTTTACTGATTCTGCTAAAGACAAACAGAATACGTTGTTAGCGACCTCTTCCGCTGACAAAGAAACAGCTTTTTCTTGTATACAACAGATTGATCTGAAGATTCAAAGTGTAAAGGTTCGATAAGTCTTTTATACTACTGATATTTATTTTTTTATTCGTTATTTACGGAATTGATTTTCTTTGTATATTTATTTTAGACGGAAATTTTACAAATAATTCTTGATCGTCAAGATGCTTTTATTAAGTTATATAATAATTCCATTTCATTGCGAGATAAGATTGATACATTGTTTATGGAACTAGATATTGTTTCTCGAGGAGTAAATCATTCTGAGGTTATTATTTAAATAAATTATAAAATTTTAAGCAGGATGTTAGTCTTTAAAATTTTTTTTTATTTTAAGTACAGACTGGGATGAAACCAAAACTTGTTAGTGCATTACAAGAGAATAGGATGGTGATGCAGGAAGTTAAGGATACCAAATCAGTAGTGGACGCTTTAGAATATTTAAATGAGGTACTTTACATAATAAATTGCTGCAGGTTATATTATAAATAACTACATTTTGTTTACAATTGATAAGATACAAAATTGTGTAAAAAGATTTCAAGAATATTTAGCACAAGGTCGTATTGAGGAAGCTTCTGGTACTATCACATATATGGTATGAAATGAGCTATAGGTGCTATTATGTATTATCTTATATTTTCAAAATTAATACATATTTTCTTTAGGATAGTTTGTTAGAATCACCTCCTATAACAACTGAGCGCAAAATTCAAATTTTTGATAAGCTGAAGGTTTGTTACGAGTAGCCGATGATCAGTAATTTGATACTATTTGTAAAAATATAATTTATTTGTTTGGTTATATTTTGAAATTGTTAGTCCCAATTATCCATTATGAAAGAATCATTGGATCAAACCCTTGATAATTTATTAACGCAATCAATTTCTTTCAAGAAAGTTGATGATGATGAGGGATTTAGTCTTACCGTATTATCTTCTATAGAAGGTAAGTACAACTTTTTAATAAATTTACTTGTTTCATATATAACGAAGTTAAAATCTTTTGTTTCTCGTGAATCAATTAGGTGCAAACGCCACAGCGCTCTTAACATCAGTGTTTATTTCCCTTAATGAGATCGATTCAATTAATATGCAATTATCGAGATTAAAAAAGAATGTAATGAAGTATTTAATTGTACCTTTATTGAAACATCGCGAATCATGGGATGCTTCCATAGAGGTTGATGATAATATCAAGGCTCGTTTGGTTATTGGGCCAAATTCGAATGTTAAGAATATAAACAAAGGTGATTTTTTTTTTAGAAAAAAGGTCGTATTTAATAAATAAATTTTATACGTTTTCATTAATTATATATTTATTCTTAGATAGAGTTTTTACGCCACTCATTACCATATTTAAGTTCATTTATACATTTATATTTGGCGGTCTTGATCCTTCTTCCAAAGAATTTATAATATTACCGCTTGCTACTCAATATGCTTCCACCTTTGGCAAATTTATTTCGCATGATTTACGTGATGTCGTTATTAGTGAATACCTTTCACATGTAATTCCTACGGAAACGTTTGAATTCAAAAGATTTGATGAAATCGCACGTGATGTAAGAGATTTCCAGGTCGAAATGCGCAAAATGGGATTTATGCGCCAATCTCGAGATGCAGAGGAAGAAGAAGAACGAACTTTAGGAGCATATGTGGCAAAAGTTGATGTTCATTTCACGATTAAAAAACGTGATAAGTTATTAGAGCTTGGACGAAATATTATGTTAGATGGAAATTTCGAGAGCGAGATTATCGAGGAACAAGAACCGGAACTAGGTTATAATGAACAAGATACTCTTAATGATGAACAGGGAGTTAAGTCTAATAACATTAGTGAAATTACTAAACAAAAAGAAGCGGCAGAGAAGGATATATTTGCCATTCAAAACGACAATGATATCCCTAATGATGGCTGGGAAGTTGATTGGAATGAGGGATGGGATGAAGGTAGTTGGGATGAATCAGATGATCCACAAAATAAAAGTGAAAGTATAATTAATAAAAATATAAAGAGTGAACAGATTACAACGAAAAAGAAATTAGTTCGATATTCCATCTCGAATAAAGTAAAGCCTCTGATAAATTTGGTCATAAAAACTTTAAACGAGGCGTGTAATTTAAACTCTAAAAGGTATTTGTTTATTGTATTATGTATGTACTCTACTTTAATATTTATTAAGTTACTAACGTTTATACAATATAATAATTAGCGGAGTGCGTCTTTATCAAGCAACTCTTGATTTTTTTGATTTATATCGTGCCATTATGCCAGTCTTTCATTATAACACATTTAGTAATGTACCTGCCTTAGCTATGTTATTTAGGAATGATTGTATATGGCTTGCAAACCAGCTTCTAGTTGTGCAAAGTCAATTCATAAATAGTTTATCATCATTTGATTCTGAACAAGCTGATGATATTAAAGGTAAAATTTCATATAACGAGACCATTGAAAAATTACGCGAATTAGGTAAAGAATGGTATGATAATCAAATTGTAAGTTATTGATAATTCAAATTCAAATTTTAATTGTTGACTTAATTCTTAGAATATTTCAATATTTCTTCATTTTTTAGGACAAACAAAAAGGCGTTCTTAAAGAAATTCTGGATGAAATGAATGGGGTACAACAGATTGCAGACGATGATAGATTTGAAGCATGTCAAAGTGCAATGAATCAAATTTTGTATACAATGAATCATTTATCTAAAATTTGGAAGGTAAATAGTCAAGTTTGATATATTGTTTATTCAAAGAAAACGTAACTCTAGTTCTAATAACTTTGTAGGATGTTTTATGTCCAACGGAATATTATACGGTATTAGGCGAATTGATAGATTCGGTATTAGCATGTATGACAGATTACGTTGAGGACTTATATGATATATCTGAAGTAGAGTCAGAACAATTAAATTTAATTTGTAAAATGTTATTTCAGCTAGAAAATTTATTTAATGAAAAAGGGGTACGTGATTTTAAAAAATTAAGTTCATTCTTTAAATTTCTAATATTACCTTTTTTTGACAGGTAAATTCGATAGAAAAATACACAAAAAATTGGACGAAATTTCTTCAATTGACAGATATACTTGAATTATCACAAGCAAAAATTATGAGCAGATTTCGTAATGGCGAGCTTGTATGTTTTACAACTGGTGAATTGGAAGGACTTATTTGTGCTTTATTTGCAGACACACAAATTAGAGAAAACACTTTGTCAGAAATTAGAGAGGGACATCCACATTGTGCGGAAAAACTTAATATATTATAACCGCTATTATTATATAAATAAGTTATTGGTTTTTTTGTTGTAATAGATTAATGATGCTTCCATAAATCTAAGAGTTTAATAAGAAGATTTAATAAGAATCTTATACATTTTAAAAAAATTTAAACTTATTTACTCATTTAATTCGCCCTCATTTAATACTGCATCGACTTTATTAGTTTCAAGTCCAGTTCTGCCATCTTTAATAAGCTAATTAAAAAAAAATAATATTTACAAAGACATTTTTTTTTTTTTTTTTTTAAAAAAAAAAAAAAAAACCTGATGAGGATATAAGAAATAAGATCTAATTTGCGATCCCCAAGAATTCTTGGGTAAGCCTGAATATTGTTCTTGTTTGGCATCTCGTCTATAATTATAAATTAAAATTTAATAAATTTACTGTTTTAGGTTAAAATAGTAAATTTTTTATTATATCTCTTACTTTTCTTTTATAGCTTTATCATACAATTTAGCTTTAAGCATCGTCATAGCTAAGGTTTTGTTTGTGTGCTGAGATCTCCCAAATTGACATTGTACAACAATTTTAGTTGGGATATGAGTAATTCGAATAGCACTTTCAGTAACATTAACGTGTTGTCCGCCAGGTCCACTTGACCGAAATGCTTCAATCTTCAAATCAGAACTAGGAATTTTAATATTTACTCTATCAGAATTATCGTCTTCATTAACATTCGGAAACACAGTAACGGAAGCAAATGATGTATGTCTTCTATTCTGAGAGTCAAAAGGAGATATCCTAACTAATCTATGAATTCCAGATTCATGCTTACACCATCCATAAGCGTATTTTCCATCAATTTTTAAAGTTGCTAATTTACATCCAGCGGTTTCTCCTTTAACATAATCCATTAATTTAACTTGATATTCATTTTTAATACCCCACTTTTCATACATCTTTAGTAATATATTGGACCAATCACAACTTTCGGCTCCACCAGCTCCAGGTATAATTTGTATTATGCATCCATTTTGATCCTCTTCTTCAACCCTTTTCAAACAAAAATACAAAAATGTTAATAAATTTAATTAATTAACAAATAATTACTACATACATTAGCGAGGTTGATGTAAAAGTCTTTAACTCTTTTTCTAGAAGGTTTACATCATTTACCACCGTATTCATTAAATCCAAATCATTTTCTTCGTTAGCCAATTCTAAACAATCAAAAATGTTTATTTTTACGTACGTTTTCAATAAAACTCAAAAAGTATATTGAAAAAACCCACCCGCTAATTCATTGACATCTTTAATTCTCTCATTTAATCGTTCATATTTTTTAATTTGATCATTTAATATAGAGAATTGTTTCTGAAAAATTATAGCCATAGACGAGTCTTTCCATAAGGTTTCTGACTTACTTTAAAATATAAAATTAATCTTCTCTATCTAAAAAAGATATACTCTTTTAAAGTAACTTATTGTACCTGTAATTCGTTTTGTAATTTTTGCGATTCATTTTTAATTACTTTCCAATCTTTAGAGCGGTTTAAAAATTCCAAATTTTTATTCACGCCATCCATTATATCCTTTATACCATTGACTTTTATAGAGGGGAATCTTTTATAAAATCGATAATGAAAAGCTAATGGAAACAAAGCAGACTTTATATAATAGTTTTGTACAAATGATAAATTCATGATTTTTTTGATGTTATGACACTGATTTGTTGCTTAAAAACTGGTTTGTTAAATTGAATAGCTCAAACAAAAATGGTTATTATTAATCATTAATTAATCATTAGATAACGGGAAATATGTCAGCAAACTGTGTTGGACAGATTAATAATACACCTAAACGTCAAATTAGGTGAGATCGACTTGATGTTCTATGATATATAAACGTTCGTTAGATCGATTTCCTATCGTCAATTATCAATTATGGTTTTAAGACTTCCCGTAGTATATCTTGTTCGTCATGGTAATATCGTCGAAGTGAAGTAAATTTATACCGAATCATTTGCTAATATTTTTATTTTTGATATGGTAGGTGAAACAGAGTGGTCAAAAACTGGACAACACACCTCAACAACAGAAGTAGAATTAACTTCTCACGGTATTACCCAAGCTCGTGATCTATCTCGTTTCGTTTTTGAAAACCAATGTCAAGGTAATGTTTATTCCCTACAATCTCATTATTTTTCAAATTTCCTTAATTAAACATCTCATTCCGGACAGATTTCACTAATCCATCAAATATCGATCTAATCCTTGTTTCTCCACGTAAAAGAGCTCAGCAAACTCTCGGATTAATTACTCTTCCTAAGAAAGATAAAATTCCCACTTTCACTGACCCCAACTTAGCAGAATGGAATTACGGTGATTATGAAGGAATCACCACACATGAAATTCATAGTACTAAATATGCGTTTTGGGATATTTGGTAAGATTAAAGGGATGCTCTTCTTAAGTTATATTAAACGTACGTACCTTATTGAATTTTTTAAAATTTACAAGGAGAGATGGATGCCCCAATGGAGAAACAATTCAACAAGTAGCCAATCGATGTGATCACATGATTGCAAAAATTATGACACATCAGAATGATGTATAATCAATCGTATTTAATCTTTTTTTTTTGCTTATTATGAACATTGGTTTATTTAAGATTTCTTTTTTAATAAAGCATATGGACAACAATCCCAGTTCACCGGGTGGTGACGTCCTTGTCGTTGCCCATTCTCACTTACTGAGAATTTTGGCTTGTAGATGGTTGAATATGCCACCTGAATCTGGAAGACATTTTATTGTTGATACCGCGGTGAGTAACATAAAAGTAAAAGTCACTTTTGTAGTTTTGATACTAAAACTTTGTTTATAATAGGGGTTGTGTGTATTGGGCTATGATAGATCAATGAGAACTCCAGTAATTAAACAATGGAATGTTACGAGTCATTTATTTCAAAGATCAGACGAATAACGCTTCTAATTATAATATTATGAAGAAAAATCAAAAACGCAATAATATATTAGCTATATTTAAGTATTCTATAATTCTATCGATCGAAATTCATTTCTAAAAAAAGGAAATATATTATTACAAAAATTAGATATAAAAAAATAAACAAATACAAATAACTTATGCCTTATTGTTCTTTGCCTTGATTTTTTCTTGTATTGCTTGGAATTCCTCTTCAGTTGGCTCTTCTATCATTTTCTTGTTCTTTTTTCCTTTGCCAGTAGTCTTCGATTTCTTACTTTCATTACCACCGTATTTAGCTTCTAAACTTTCAACTAACGTGCTCATTCGTTTCTTTTGTTTCATAACTATAATTTGTTTTAGCTCTTCTTCGCCTTCATTACTTCCCAACAATTTTTTATCTAATCCAAATTTCTTCGCCATCTCTTCAGCTTCTTTAGCTTCACGTTCTGCTTCCTTTTTACGTCTATTCATAGATGACGAATTAGAAGTTTCTATAAACTTTTTGTACGATCGGATTTCCTTGGATTTTATAGCATCTTTAAGAACTTCACGGAATCGTGGCTCATCGTCTGCACTAGAACCTGGCACGTTGGCCATGATTTTATCCATGTCACCTTTAAAGTTATTGTAGGCTTCGATAAGATCTTTATGTTCTTCTTCAGTTCCTAAAATTACATAAATTATTTAAAAACACACCATCTGGCAGCCAATTCATAATATTAAACGTACCTTGATATTTCTTTTTAAAATCTTCTATTGACTTCGCGTTAACAATACCAGACCATAACTCTTTGAAAAAGGCATCCCAGGCATCTTTTCCTAAATCCTCTATACCAGGTAGGTCGTCTGTTTCTCCAGTTCTGTCATACTTTTCTCTTTTTTTTGGATCACTGAGTATAGAATAGGCGAATCCTAAAGCTTGAAATTTTTTTGTTTTCTTTTCTCGTTCTTCTACTGTGGAAGAGATCTGTTTATCTGGGTGATATTGAAGTGCTAACTTGTAATATGCTTTTTTAATTTCTTCCGGTGTGGCTTTTTCTGTAAGTGAAAATAGTGAATAAAGATCACTTGTATCCGAAAGAAGATCTGCTGACATCCTTTATAAAAATATTAACAGCTCAAAGCTTCTCCTTGTTATTAATCAGTTAAAATGTATCTGCAAAAGAAAAATTTTATAAAACGCGTTCACGCGCCAATTATTAAATATATCACTTTTATGTAAAAATTACTTGTATCACGCGAATTAATTAAGAACTTGATATGCCAATCTGTAATTTTAATGGCGCATGAGGGATTTTTCTTCTAATATAACCCCTATCAAATAACTGTGTTATTCTGCAGTCATCTTATAAATACAATAAATCATTGCGTCAAAAATATCAATAATAATTATGCAATGGTAGTTTATTTATAGCTTAATAAAAAATATCAGCATGATGAAAAAAGCATGATCTATTAAATATATATAGCGTATTCTTTATTATTTATTTTGTTCACATGTATTATAGCTAAAATTTAGTTACTTTTTATAATTATATTTTACAGATTAATTTGCCTCTAAGATCACTATCAGGGACAGCATCACAGCAATTAATATCACGGATTGTTATAAATAAAATTGTTGACCAATTATTTCTCTTATGAAAAGTACTGAAATTGTAATCCAATTGACCGTATAGGTGATATTTTAGAAGTTAAATCCGCTATTAACCCTAAACTAAACAACGTTTTCCCATATCTTCCTTCCCATAAAAGAGTGACACCTCTAGAAGTTCCTACTGTAGCTTTTACAATTCCATTCACTTCACCTTGTAAAACCATCTTATTAACAGTATCATCATTCGATTGATTTTCGCATTCAATGTCACTTTTTTCTCTTTGCCACCATTCAGCACCAATTATCAAATCGCTCTCATAGCTATACATATTAAAATCAAATCTTGGGCATAATGCTAAGTCATCAGATACTTGCGCAGCAAATGCAGCTGACATATGACCCATAATTGGATTAATCAAGTAAGTTACGCTAAGAGGAGACTGTGATGAAAATTGTGGAAGTGTTCGATAACGTATCCCAGCGGAAACTAGCAAAATTTTTAATAATTCAATTAGAAATAGTTTATATACAAAAAGCATTTTTTGTCTTTTGGATAAGAGTTACCTCCACCACTTCTTTCTCTTATACCATAATATAATTCAGCACCAATAGACCATTCTCCTTTCAATGCTTCTACTTCTTCGTCATCTTCAGACTCGGATGGTACATCAAACACATTTCTTTCAACTAAAGGTGTTTCGATATCTTTGACTTTCTTTTTCATTTTATTCTGTACAATCGATTCTTCATTATTTGAATTCGTACTTATTTCTTCTTGATTGTAATTTGTAAAATTATATAATCCTCTTACGCCGAACAATTCTCCATCGGTTGTATAAGACAATTCAGTACACCATTGTCCAACATCATATTGTAATTCTGTAGTAACCTATAGTAATTAAAACAGATCAATTTCTTTGATATTAAATAACTGAGAAAAGTGGGGATTAATAACTGTAAAATGTACTTTACGTGTGAAGCTGCTTTTGATCTTGGATCACTAACAGCTGTGACAACGCATTGCATCCATTGAGATAATTTTCTAGAGTAAATAGCTTCAAGACGACCAGTTGGAACAAATAAGCGTCCATAAAGTAAATAATCTAAAAAAAAACAAGAACGATAAATACTATCAGAATCCATATACATATACATTAAATATAAAATTGACCAAAATTACCTTTAATCTTAGAGTTATCACTATTATCAAAGTTCTCATGGAGGTAATTCTTCGGAACATAATTAATATGAAATCTATCGATCATTTCCATAAAATTTACATGTTCACTTGGATCAACTTTTAATGGTCGTGATGTAAATAGATATCCCAATGATCCATTTAGTATTGGTGAAATGTTCATTGAATATGAGGCCTTGAGTAATGGAAATTGAATTTTAGATATTGCAAATGTTAAACCGCGTGGTGTTTGAAAGTCCAATATAGCTAAATGAAAGTAAATTTAAATACATTTAATAGAAACTGCTTGATAAAATACAAATGTTACCTCGTGAAGCTGAACATAAGTTAGAATATTGATTATCGTCATTCCAACCAATTGTTTTGAAATATGTACGAAGGCAATAATCCATAAAATCATGCATTTGCCGCTTTTGAAATATAATTTAAATCAAAAGTTTAATTTCCGATAATCAACATTTATATTTGTATTGAAGATGACGTCATCGTATTTATATAATTCGGGTGTTTACAGCAAAATTCAAAATATGCAGCAATTTTGTTGCCGGGAACTTGCCGGGTTCGCGGGTTGGCGGTATAATTATTCGGTATATTAAGTATATACCACGTTCATGACTGTCACGTGTTTTATTTATTTTTGATTTGGCGCCAACCCGCGAACCCGCCAAGTTCCCGGCAGCAAAATTGCTGAGTGTTTTGCATATTTTGAATTTTGCTGTAACTGTTTATTCTGTTTTTTTTTCTCAGGAAATCGAAGGTAAGTGAGTATTACTTTTTCCTATTCTAAGGTGATATAGTGATGAAATCTTTGGTAATCGCAATAGAGACCAAAACTGCAAATATTTATTCTTGAACTGTATTGTCGTTAAAGACAACCGAGTTAGTTTGTGGCCGAAGACGATAAAAAGGCGAATCTGAATATCGCCTTTTACTTTTTAATTATAATTAATTACTATTATTATGACAAAGAGTGTCTTACTATTTTAAAATTTGTAGGCATCTTAGCTGGTATTTAGCTATGGCAAAATCTAAATATGAATACGTCAAACAATTTGAAAGGGATGATTCTTTAATTCCTAATACTTGGCTTGTCATCCGTATAGATGGACGTGGTTTTCATAAGTATGTCCCGAAATTATTATGTATTTTGTTTTTGGAAATATAAATTTTATCTTAATGGAACTAGATTTTCGGAACGTCATCAATTTGAGAAACCAAATGATCGACGCGCTTTAGATCTTATGAATAAATGTGCTGAAACTGTAATGACTGAAATATACGACATCATTCTCGCTTATGGGCAAAGTGATGAATATAGGTAGTAAATGTGAAAGAGTCGAAGTGACATAATTCTATACGTAACCTAATCATATATTTATTTATTTAAAAGTTTCGTATTAAAAAAAGAATGTAATCTGTATTGTCGGCGAGAAGCGTAAGTCATATTTTATTTACTTTAGTTATTTAAGTTTCTTTAACTTGAATTAAAAAAAGCTTTACGCGTATTTTATTTCCTAATTTAAATAGGAAGATTTTATCTACAATAGTTAGTTTATTCACATCCAACTACGTATTTCTCTGGAAATCATATTTTGCTGATAAAGAATTACAGTATCCTCCATCATTTGATGGTCGTATAGTTCAGTATCCATCCGATAATAATTTAAGAGATTATTTGAGTTGGCGGCAGGCAGATTGTAAACATTTTCATAAAACTTATAGTTGTGTTATGAATCAATTTGCTTACATATTTCTTTATATTAGGTCATATAAATAATTTGTATAATACTTGTTTTTGGGCACTAGTTCATTCTGGAAAAACAGAAACTGAAGCCGAGAACATATTGAGAGTAATGTGATTTTGAAACATTTTATATTTTTAAGTTACAATACTTATTTATTGAATAAAATTTAGGGCACATTATCTTCCGATAAAAATGAATTGCTTCATTCATTGTTTAATATAAATTATAACAATATATCGGAAATGTATCGGAAAGGCTCTGTACTAGTTAAACAAGAGGTAATAAAATCGTGATTAATTCTATTAATTCCAATTTACGTTATTGTACTTATTACTAAACTTTTATATGTAGATTGATTTTAAGACTCTTAACCAAAAAGGCGTTGAAGTTATTAGAAAGAAGAAAATTGTCACGATATTGCATGTAGATATAATTCAAAATAAATTTTGGAAAGAACATCCCGAATTAAATATAATAACTATTACATAAATTTAATAATTAGTTTTTCAGTTGATAAGATAAAAACATTTTCTCTCAACATTTAAATTTTATTGTAATAAAGTTTATTCTTTGACGCGTTCTAGTTGTATTAAGTGAGTGTTACAAGTGGATCACTTATTTTTTCTTGGCGTTGTCGGTGAGTTATAAGCGGAGGCATAAAGAAGTTCTGAGTCATCCGAATAATAAGAATTTGATATTGGTGAAATGGAAACCGGTGGACTAAGTACATCAAACTGAGCAAAATATGAATCTGGAAACGGAGAATATGGTGGACTATTATTATCTGTTAATATATTTTGATTCCGCTGTCGTGGTGTACTGATTGGTGTAGCTTGCATCGCTTGCCGTGGCTCTTTTGGTGTTAAGGGTGACTCCAGTAGATATGGTGGTGGAGAATTGGGTGGAAACACGGACACGACTGATGGCGGATAGGGCGGAGGTGGTGGTATAAGTGAAGGTTCAGGTGATGGAATGCGTGGTCGCGATAATAATGAACGACCAATAACTTCTTTCACTGAATTCGGAGACGCGCATCCTAAAATAGCATCTACCATTTTTGATATATGATTCCCGTCTCTTGGTGTAGTTATTTCAATCGACGAATTATTTCTAGCATAACAACGCCTAGTTCTTGAGTCATATATTAAATATCGACCCACTATTAAATCAGGATTATTTATAGAATGATGTGTTTCTTCGGTTTCAGAAAACTGAAAATTATCTTTAGATGTAGTTGTATCATATACTTCTTTATGGCTATATCGTTCTTTACTGTCCATACTTTACTTTTTCAGGTGTAAAAAATTTTCGAAGGTTAAAGTCGAAAACCTTATCACTTACGCGTTACGCGTAACTGCAAAAACTGCAAAAGGATCTTAACTAACATGTGCAGCAGGTCTAAAATAGTACTGTAAAAATTGTAAAATCGGAAAAAACCGGATTATTGTAAACTATTAATGCTAATATATACATCGATTGAAAAATTTCAGCTATTATTCGTGCTTCTTCAAAAGTTAATATACAAGTAGTTTTAACTTTACTGAACAATATTTAATAATTTCTATTTTATTAACAGTGAAAACAGTGTCAGTAACGACTAACGACTACATAGAAAACTTGATACAAAAATCGAAAAGTAGTACAAAAAAAAATGGCGTGATTTTCATTTACCCGTATGATCTTCATTATTTTGAAATGTGTCAGGTTGACAGCGCAGTGTGGCGCGGCGATTTTTTCCAAAAAAATTAAATTGCAATTTTTTTTATTTAAAATAACACCTTTAAATTACTACATTAGATTTATTTTCGTCCGTTCTGCAAATTTACTTAGAGTATATACGGGTGGTTTAGAAGGCCATTTTTGAGTTATTTAACAATAACTGTTTTTTCGACAAATCCAATTTTGGAAATGATCGGCAAAGACGATAAAATCAGTTGTTATATACTAAAGTCAAAAACTACTTCCAAAACCTCCTTCCATTTATAAGTGAATTTTGTAAAACAGATGAAATTACATCTAATGTGTAAATTTGAAAAAAAGAAAATCTTTAATTTTTTTGAAATTACTGCGCCGTCAACCTGACACACATTTCAGATGTGCTTTAGGATGAAATAATGATGTCATTGACTTATTATCACATGATTTTAACTATAAAAATTTATCACACGCTTACACCAGAATGATTTTTTACTAACCAAAAAAAAAATATCCACACTATCTCGATCACATCCTCAAATACTCACACTAAGTACATTCATTTCTAGATTTATAATTTATAATTCTTTTATTTAAAAATTTCAAAAAGTCTACATTATTACATGAATTCATATAAGTTTAAACTATGTAAGAAAAATCCGCGAGAATCCTTAATACCGCCTATTTAGTGTTATATAGTATTATTTTATTCTTTTATTACCATAGATTTAATAATTTTTGTTTTTATTATACAGTCAATTTTTTTTATTTTTTTTTTAAAAAAAAATAGATACTAATAATTTAAATAAACATTGTATTAATAAATAATAAAATTGAATTGAATAAATAACGAGACGGACTTAACCAGTTTCCATTATCAAAACCTTACAATTTCATCGGAGTCTATTTTACCGTCCTATTTTGTGATTTCGGCAAAACGAAATTTAATCTTGTGACATTTCGGTTAAGTGACTTCAGTAATACAGATTCGCAGATTTCGATGAAATTTTTTATATTATTTTAAATGACATCCTTTATAAATTAGGCGAAAACCAAGCGGCTTTTAGATTACTACAGTGGTTCAAATTTCAACAAAACACATTGTCTGTTTCAATACAAAAAATTTAACGTTTATCTTTAAATCAATGTGTAACCCAAGATCCAATGTCACAAACGTCAATAAATAAATAAATAATCATGCACCACTTTTTGTGGATTTTCATGCTAAAAAAATTATTTAACAATGGACACGATCAACCTCATGGTATCTAAATTCTAGACATGAAAATTTTATTTATTATACATACATAATTATACATAGTCGGATGTTTGTCACTAACTAGTTTATTCAGATTTTGGGTATTCGAGTTAAATGTGAAATTCAGATTTTAGGAAAATACGAATAGAAGAGATTGTAAGAAAGGTGTAACGAATAGGGAATTCGAACGTTGACTAACTTAACTAACGTAACTACCCTAACTAACATAACTTACAAATAGTATTATATGTTTTATTTATCATACGAAATAAATGTCGCAGTACCGTGGAATTTATGATTTTTACAGATTCATTACAAGTAAAGCCAATTTTAATTTTTTCAGCCGGTAAACCGTAGACGAAATTTCGTTCCATCTTTCTCTTGTTGGCAGTCATAATGTCATAATTGCCAACAGTATTTTCAACAATTAATTCTCGTTGCTTGATCTGCGGTATTTTCCTGTGATTCATTCGCATTATTTTGAGGATGAAATTCAAAAAAATTTTGGCTTATCGGTTTTAATTTCCTATAGCTTGCAAGAACTTGTTCATATACGTCTTTAACTTCTTGTGGAGATATTTTCCAAAGTGATGGAAAATCCTTAAAACATTCAGAGTTTTGACGAAATTTCTTTTCTGATTTTGCATCTTTGAATGCCTCGCTACAATCAGTCATAAAAATCATATATGCATTTTTTAAAGGGCTTTTATAATTACGTTTGATGCTTCGTTCTATGATTTCTTCGGGAGACGATACTTTAATTTTAAAGAAGGTATGAGTTGTAAGTGCAAGTGCGAGGATGTACATTCTGTTTGATGGGTCTTTTGTATGCAAGAGAACTTGTATATGTTCTGCCATCTTATGCTGTTAATAAAGTCCATGCTCATGAGCTTCCTTTATTTATAACAAATTAATAGCACGAATATCCTTTGTAAGTCGATGATCTAAATTTTGTTGCGATTACTATTTTTGTTGATACCAAGTCATATTGAGTTTCTTTACATTCCCATATCGGGAAATATCAGATAAAATTGCAATAATAGTTTTA
Source organism: Oehlia diaphana (assembly GCA_003833135.1). Classification (NCBI taxonomy): domain Eukaryota; kingdom Fungi; phylum Glomeromycota; class Glomeromycetes; order Glomerales; family Glomeraceae; genus Oehlia; species Oehlia diaphana. The sequence goes on along the minus strand of QZLH01000131.1, from coordinate 130,446 downwards.
CTATTTAGTTGAGTGGACCTTTTATAGTAATTCATTAAACCCCGCATAAAATAGCCGAATATATTGTACTACTGCCTCCGAATATCTGAATATATATTACCCCTTGATCAAGTTCTTATATAATATTGTTTTCCTGTGTGACAGTAATGTTTACGTATTTATATCTGTGTACCCGTAAAGTTTAAACTACAATTTATACCTGTGTATCCGTAACGTTTAGACTACGAATTTATATCGAAAGACTGTATAAAATCGCGTGATTATCTGACGTTGTGTTATATAATATGATAGTCATTACATAATGTTATCCCCTTTTCCAATACATTTAAAAACGCCTTAAGAAGCGCAGATTATATTTTAAACCAAATTTGTATACTCCAATGTTTAGATCCTGATAGGAGCCTTTTTAACATCCTTATGTACTAAATAAGTTTCACAATAACTAGGGCAGTATAGTATAAGTAGATACAGATGACTACTGAAAAATAAAGACTATTTGTTATTAATAGTCATATTTCAGTTTTAGAATATCAGTGCCTATCACGTGATTGCTGCGGCTCCCTGCCTGTAATTGCTTACATGGGTTTGGGAAGTGAATTGGCTGCTTTCCTACCCTATTTGTTGCAAAGGAAGGCCGAAGGATGACTGGAAGGACATCTACCGCAGTCAGTCATGTGAGAATACTCCGTTTCATTACATCCGATAATATAGTTATTGAGTATGATATATACCTCCGATGTTGTAAAAAAATTATACTATGTAGAACTAGAGATAAAAAATTATACTGTATAGATTTTCAACTACATCGGAGGTATATATCATACTCAATATCGTTTTAACCGGTTACATCCCAGAATATTCCCGGGATATACTCGTAAGACGTCGGAGTCATGTGACTTCGTGAATTCCGAAATGAACAGTCCGGAGAATTACCATTTTATCGTTATCTTGCTAGAGATCGAATTTTGAAAATCCAAGCGATATTCGGCTACACTAGTTTCATATTTGTATTCCAGCCTGCCGACGTAGAATTTGAAAATCCAAGTGTTTCCCGCTTGTTGACCCGAAGTTTTGTTACTAAAATTGGTTCGAAGTATATTTTAAGACGTTAAATGAACTAGGACGAACTGGAATGTAAACGGGCGAAATATGGAGTAGTAAAAATGCACGTTAATATATTGCTTGAAATTCCGCAGGAGCAAGTGAGGTATTGGTTCTGGACGTGAAACGTCTACACGTACAAAATTATGTGCGAGACATAATGTGGCGATTCATTGTGTTAATCCCCCTTGCAAATCACCTGGCGGTGTCGATAAGCTTACACATTCCCCAAATCTTTACGGATAATAGTTTGTTTTTAGATGATGGAACAATCGCGGAGTAAAAAATGCGAAATCCAATCTTACATTGCACAGCCCCTATTTTCGATGATATCGTACTGCGCCTTTCATATGAGCTGTGCCCAGACTATGATAGTACCGAGATACCTTCTGATCGAGCCAAATCTTCTACCTTCGGAGGGTCCTTCCACCCCAGGAATCCTCCTTGTGATTCCCGCTAGGGAAGCTCATCCAAATTAAAGACATGAGTTCAAGGAATAGGTGCGGTTGATACGCTTACCCCATCTGGTTGGTATCTAAATTGAAAGAATTATCCTCGTTTTGCTCTTCGGGATCACCAAATTGGGCTTTACGGTGAAGTGATCCATAATCGTATGAATCTGAGAACTAGTAAATTTTGAAATAGCATCCCCACTATATGTTTTAATGTATTGAATTTTGTCCATTCATATTTTTTCGAATAAATTGTCAATTCTTAAGGCTCTCTGTGTCTGCTTACATAAAGTTTTGCGCTTGGTGTCGATGAGATGAAATCATATACCTGACCTTTCCCCAACTTTATTGCTGGCCATAATATCTTTATACATGCTCTTGAATTCTCTAGCATAGAAACACCAACGCAATGTTTCTTCTCTATTAGCTTCAATTGCCTTTTCTTCCGCATCGCACGCGATTTTATATAACTCATAATATTTCCATTTCTCACTGGAATAGATTGTTATCGAAGTCTCATTATTTGGGCGACCCAAGGTCGCTGAAATTTCAGTCACATGATTTTCTTCCTTGGATGAAATCATTTCTCGAATCAAGCCCTGCTTGGCCGATTCAGGCATTTGTTTCTTTTCCCGCTTACTCTGCTTCTCACCACTAATGTTTTTCTTTTGCCTTTCAGAAGCTTCGCATGTCTTGGGCCTGCGCTTGCTCTACTATTCATCTGACGCTTCCTTAATCTTCTGTGGCTGCTCATTCACTATCGGAGAACCCTGTTCCACTTTCGCGAGTCTACTCTCAAGCTCTGTATCTTTACGTTTTAGACCCTCGATTGTAAACTTGTGTTCTTGCATGAGCTTCGCAACCTTGTTTTCAAATCGAAATTCTCGACCTCGAGATTAGCACTTCGAGCCTTAAGCTAGTCAATCTTTTCTAGTTCAGAGTAGCGCGTTGCCTCCAAGCTTCAAGTTCTTCATTTTTTTTTAGTCTTAAGCTCGGACTCCAGCTCAGAGATATGCTGTCTCCAAACTTCAAGCTCGGATGACATGATTGTTATTTTTTTTATTTGCGCCAGGAAATATTCAATGTTAAGTGGCAAATGTAAAGAAGCTTTATTAATACATAAGCGGAGTGCGAAGTAAAATGAATACATATTGGGGACAATACATGCAAAAATAAATATACATCTATGCTAATATACACGAGTATTCCTTTTCGGAATACCCCTGGACCGTTGTTTTTTCAATCCGGCTACTTCTCAACTACTTCTCAACATCCACCCTGTCCTTCAATAAACCAACAATAACCTCCATCACCCGCTTCACGTTTTTTCGTAATTCGGCTTCGTTTCTTCTTTAGCGATAGGCTAACGTGGCATTCGGTTTCACTCGTACATGAAATTCCTTCCGTGGTGTAGAGGAGGAAGTACCATTCCGTGGCCGTGGTGATGATTCCATAAAGATAGTCGTAATCCTCTCTGAATGCAGTATCCGCCTTTTGTTTTCTTGTTGGTTTGGTAGGCCTCTCACATTGCACAACATACTGTTAACGAAAAAATTAGTGGAACGGACCTTCCTAGTCTCTGGAATAAAATAGGCTTATTAACCTGTGCAAACCCAATGGCAATTTGATGTTGCTTCCCCTCCGGGATGCAAATTAGTTCCTCGAGCGCCTTGATTGCGTAATCCACACGTCGCATTTCCTCCCCAACACTTCAAGTTGACCAGTGAGATTTTTGACAATATGGACACACGCGTGGAGGATAGGAGGATAGACGAAATATTCACAGTGGATAGCTTCGTTACTCAACGACTGTCCCCATATTACCTAGCCTGAGTCTTATTTCTTAATACAGTGCTGCAAAACTTCGTCGTTATCATTGATGGGGTGGTTTCTTCACGAGAGAGAGAGCAACCACGTTAGTAAAACATATTATCAAGATAACAAGTGGAGGGAAACTTACTTGGGACAAATTGCGATGTCTGTTATTCGTCCATCTTCGATTTCATACTTCGCTTGCACCTCTCTCAAGTCTTTCTGGGTCTTGTACGAGGAGAACGAGCGCAACCTTTTCTCCTTACATTCCTTGGCGGTCCCAAAACTAAGTCAACACTGCAAAAATCTTTGCTCGTCTTGAGAAAGTCACGGCCATTAACCTCTTAAAACCTTCTCGCTGAGTTCCTCCTCCTTACGCGAGAAGTCGATAAGCTCCTTCGTTTTATATTTTTTTGATTTCGTCCGCTAACGTGAACGAGTAGTAGTGGCGGTAGAAGTAGAGAGTGTATTTGTTTCAGACATAGCGGTAGTTTGGCTCGGATAAAAAATGTGTTATGTTCGGAGAAAAATAGTTTATGTCGCACAGACATTGCAGCGTGCTCATTGCACGTGACATTTTATCGAGTATAACGTCCATTATTCAATTATCCGAGAAATCCAATCCGTTATCCGAAAAATCTGAATTTTTTGGCGGATATCCGTAATCCGACGGATAGCGGTTTAACGGATTGGAACAACCATTTCTCCATTGGAGATTGTAATTGTTTGCGTGGAAATTCAATAAAGCCATCGATGGGAATGATAGTACACGCGAGATTAATATCAGCCATCTTGCTTTCCTAAATTCAAGGTGGCGAGAATTTATGAAATCACCGTATGTAACTTCCGACATGTACACACCTTAATTTTTCGCGAGAAGATAACCGAACTTCCACCAGTTCCTTCACGATTTCTATCTTGTTTCTGGGGGCTCACGGAATAAAAACCCGAGGGCTGAAGGCGATTAACATTGTCGTATGATACTAAGAAGCCTTTGAAAGCACATGTGTACAGAATTTTGATTCGTTTTAGTTTAGCGTTCTTCCTCGCAAGACTCAAAGTGGTTTTACGCCTGGCGATCTTGGAAATTGCGAAGTCCTCGGCCTTTCATAACATATGCTTTTGACGTTAATATTAACTTATGTGATAGGCCCTGTGCCCCAACAAAGCATTTTCACATTCCTCTCGCGTTTGTTCAGGGGAAAAAGAAAGAGGTGGAAGTTTGCGTATTTATTTCTTTCGATTTTCTTCTGTTACACAAGCACAGCGGTATCGGATGGCGATCACTAAGAATTCCGACTTGCCGAAATCAGTAGCAATTTTTATTTTCCGCGGTCTCCGTCTCAGAGTCATAATCGGAATCAGGATCTGGGTCAGAGTCTTCCGAGTCTGTTTCGCCTATTTCCCGCATCTAATCTGTCCGATTCTTGCCTCAATGCAATTCTTGTAAGAAGGCTAAGATATTGTGGGTTGCATAATCCTGGAAGCATGTTTAGCTCCTATGTCCCTAGATCTTTCGGAAGAGTCTTATGGGTCTTAGAAAGGTGCTAAATGGCTTTGTACTACGCTTCCCACTTTCACTAAGACAGGATCACGCAACCTTCCAGCCTTAATGGCATCTTGTATCCAGGTAAGCAAGTCTCTTGCGCGTTTCAGATTCTTCTCCATTGAAAGGAATGGTCTGCAGCTTAGGATTTTCCTTCTTTTCTCCTCTATTCTTGATATATCCTGTGCAATACCAAGAATACCCTTCTTTATACCATTCTGGCGGATTTGGGGATTCGGGTTCATAATGGAAAATCCGGAGAGTCATGACTTCTGCGGTCCTTACACTCAGCATTATCATTACATCTGCATAGAGGGAGGTTTAGTAGTGTCGATGTTCTCAATCCTTTTAAGCTCCTTCTTCATGGAGAAATGTGGTTGAATTTTCGCCGATTTAATCAATCGTTTCTCAATCCGCTTTTCTGGATTTTATTGGAAGCCTGTATGACCTGTGGGTCTTTGGCATAGGTGTTGATAACTTCAGGCTCGCCCCAGCTTCTGCTAATTTTATGCGAAATAGTGATTAGCGGGAGCCCTAGCGACTATTTCATTTCATCGTAACTTTTTGGGCCCAAATCGAGTGTATGGAGGTGGATGATGTATTTATCGGCAGTTTCAACGCAATATTTCGCCCTTTCCTCGATAGTGAGCTTCTCCTTCTCTTCGTCCGGTACGAAAGCTTTTATCTGCTCCTTTCTGAATGAGCATCTTCTAAGGGCGTCTTTAATGCACTTGCGGGCTTTCCAATCGGGAAGAAAAGTTCCAACTTAGCATGTTCGCTTAATTGCTCCGGGGTGGAGTCGACTGACAAATTGTACTTCTCTAAGACCATCCCTAAAGCGGAGACGAAGTCGTTGGTCTTTGGCTTTCGGGATCTTTGAACAGTTACTTTAGTAGCCAGAGAGCCAGAGTTATTACCTGGTTGGATATATTAGCCTAGTTATTTTTCAAATTATAATGGGAGGCCTCCTCTATTTGCCTTTACCATACCTACCGTTTTCTGGAGCGTGTTAATAACCTTTTCCCACTCCTCATCGGCCTTAAAAATACATGATTTCTCTGCGTTTATAGTTACGAGTAATCATGATGCTCCACTGAAAATAGAAAGATACGTGAACAGTTTTTTTTGACGTATCCGCACATTGTAGAGATAATATACCATATTTTGACCGGTTGTCCATCCTGGTGCACCAGAAGTACTAGTCATGTCATACCTTCATAGCCATGATTATCAGAATGGAGTCCAAGAAAAATTCCTGTAACTAAAATGAAAGTAGAAACAATGCGAGACCAACTACCTAACCCGATTCGATTTATAATTGACTGTTACTCCTTCATAAAAAAGTAATAAAGAAAATCGGTTGAAACTACTTCAGAATTCCAATTCTAAACAAAAAAAAAATGAAAATTAATCTTTTTAAAAAAGAAAGTTTGTTTCAAACCATTTGGAATTTACCCAGCTGAGGATAAAGTAGACAATCCCAGCAAACATTCAACTTTCAATATGCTTTAGGGCAAGTTGTAATGAATTATATCGAATGGTGTGGTAGTAGCGGTAAGAAAAATTTTCAAGTAACATTTTCGGTAAGAAAATATTGGAGAAAAATATTGAGCGCAGGTAAGCAGGAAGTGGGAAGAGAGAGTGGCATTATATTCTTGACCGCTTCAAATTATAGCCAAGCTCCGTGAATCTGGCCTAGGAGATTTCGAAGAATTCTCTAAAACGCCCTAAGCTAACTAACCCGATAACAAGATCGCAGGGTTCCCATTTTCAAAGTTTCAGATCAACGCTTAAACCAGCATCGGACGCATCTAGTACTGATGAAATCAAGAAAACATGCCCAGGCGACAATACTTCCGATTCTGTCGTAGATGAGCCTGCTAAATCTGCAGTTGTGAAGTCCGAAACTAAAGCCGAAGTTGAACATCCTTAAACTATCGAACATACAGTTGCGAAACTTGAACTTGTCGAGCCCAATCCTAAGAAACGAAATATTAGAGACCGTTCGTTAAAAGACGGAAGAAACAGATAAAAAAAAACTTAAACTTACCAGAATATCGTCTCCAAAGAAATTCGAAAGAGCCGTCTAAAAAAAAAACAAAGAAAATGATTTAAAAACCGCTCGTTGGAAGAAATAGTTAAAACAAAAAAATTAAAAATAAAATCTTACCGGAATCTGACTGCCGAGTGCTGACTAAAAAAAAAATAGCAATACGTTACTCAACGTTTCGTTATGGATTTTGTAGAGAGAGGAAAAAAATCTGAGCCTACTTACCGCGACAGAATAGAAATGGATGCATGAATGTGATTATGCAAAAGAGGGTGAAGAAAATCCTCATGAATATATGGATATGACAGTGCGAGAAAGATTGATAGGGAAGAGGTACTTCGACGCAAGTATGAAGATAAAGGAGTAATATCACCCTGGATCGATACCTTTTCGTTCTATAACCACCCTCCCATTTGTTATGAGGTCTTTAAGATGGTCATTAAATCTATGCCATTCTCACTAGGCTTAAATACCCATGTTGTTGTATCTCCTTTCTGAATACAGGCAACTGTAGCCTGGTTTCTTCATAAACTTCAACATAAGAATATTTTTTACATGAATTATACATAACTAATAAGTCGTCCCATACAAAATGGTCATTTGGGTCTGAAATTCTGAGTCGGTTTAATTTAACAGGAATTAATGAATCTGTTTCTCCGGAGGCAAGCTTTAATGAGGGTTTACTCCCTCCCAACTTTCTTGCTGGTATGTTTCCGATCACATAATGGGCAGTGTGATGGGGAGATACGCGATAATAGAAATATGCCAGGAGTGCCATCAGATGGATATGAGATTATATCCTTTGATCTTCTTTTCTTTAAGTAGTTTCTCTACCAACTCAAACTCATGGTTTTACCATTTTCATCATATAGGGTGGCTTGATTTGTATTTTTATTTCAGGAACAACTTGGAGAGGATCCTTTATGGTTGGCTGATTCTATACATTATAATGATGCCAGCCTGAATTAACGAAATTAGTAAATTTTATCATGTCGAAATTGTTAAAATTATTTTTACCATTTTGCAATAACCTTTTTATTTTGGCAACCTGAATTATCATAATCTGGATTGATTGTAATTTTTTTTAAAAAAAAAATTTTTATCAATATATAACTTTATAAAATAGTAACTATATTTTTATTGCTTAAATTCATATTTTCTTATATTTTATATTGTTTATAATAAAAAAATTTCAAAAACTGCATTTATTTAGTACTTTATACAAGAAATTTTTATTGGTTGAATTTCAGATCATATAATATAGAATCAGTTTAGAAAATTGAAACAAAATCATATAATTATTAAGTATAGATTTTAGCACTATAGAAATCTTTTTTAGATTGATGGAAGAAAAGCTTCAGGAATTTGATCATCAAGTTGGCAAAAAATATGGAGGATTATTACTACTTAATAATTTTTCTAGAAAATCTAACTCTTTTATATGTTGATATTTATTTTTTACCTCCTAACACAACATCAAAACTTCAATCAATGGATGCTGAAATAATTATGGCTTTTAAAAAAGATTATTGGCATTATCATATTAGGTTATTATAAATTTTTAATTTATTATTTTATTATTTTCATAAATCAATTACTGAACTTTTATTATTTTAGGTGGATGTTAGAGCAAGTTGAAGCAGGCCAGCTTGTACAAAATTTAAAAATGAATGTTTTACAAGCAATCCAATACATTATTCGGCCAATACTATTCAAAATTACTGGAATCAAACTGAAATTCTTCCCAATACTTTTCCTCTGGATGACATTTATGAAGATGATATTGATGATGAGCTTAGTAAAGCAATTGAATCTCTTAATCTTCGCAACAGAATGCAAGTAAAGGAATTTTTAACTATTCCTGATGAAGACATAGTTTATTTGATTCCTGATCAAATTATTTCAGAGATTGTGAGATTATTTAAAAGTGGGTCAGATGCAGATCATCCAGATGAAGTAGACGATAGTACCGATGTAGAAAATATTTGCATTAATGAAACATTAAAAAGCTTAAAACTGATCATACATTTTTAATTCAACAAGAGAATGCAAGTGGTTATATGAAATTAATGGATAAAATTGAGAAATTTATTAAAGGGAACAAATTAATTCAATGGTATAGATAAATATTTTAGATAGGTTTATTTCTGTATTGATTTTCGGATTTCTTAATAATAAATAAATATAGTAATCGTTAAAATCATTATATAAATAAATTACGTGACAATTCTATAAATGCACACTTGTACCGGTCCCAAAGAGGGTGCATTTATGGAGAGTTGACTATAATTAATTGTTTAATTTAATATTAGTCATATAATCATCAGCTGTGACAATCACCACTGGTGACATTTTGACATTCTCAAATTTAATATTTAAAAAAGTATATTATGAACTTTTTATAAATAAAATTTCAGCCTCTTAGCATTTATAGTTATTGAGTTATTCAGATTTTTATCCGCATAAATTTTTTATTATATTGCGTAATTTCATTATTTTTTTTTTTTTAAAAAAAAATAGTTCTAACCTAATAAATTATGAATTTATTCCCCACTACATGTGAATTCAAATAATTGGGTCGACAATAGAAAACTACTGGCTATTTCTAAAGCGCAACCAGGAAAACGTTCTCTAAATCCTTCAAATACTCGACGAGCATTTCAAATGATGCATGTTCAATTAAAAACATATTACGTACAACGGTAGCCCAAAGATCTGGTCAACAGGACTACGGGAGTCGTAAAGGTGGATAAATTCATGGAAACTTCATATAAATAATCCATTGTTTGAAACTGGTTTGACTAGAGGAAGGAAAAATTGTATGGTTCAAATCATGAATAATCCTTTCGCTGAGGATTTGTTTTTGATTTTCAAATATGGCAATATTATGAAATTCATCTAATATTTGTTTGTAGGGAATGATAATCACCTATCAAACGTACTTAATTTTTATCGTAGTTTTGGTTAATTATATAAATATTTAATGAAATATGCAACATGATATAAGGCCATTTCTCTTGTCCGAAATGTCAGTGCATTGAACAACTACTGTTTTATTATATATCGTTATTTTGTAACCTGTTATTTTGTTTGTATGAACAGTTGATATTATTTATTATGCTACAAGTCAAGCCTACAACATAAAAAATGAGCTTGTTTTGGGATTGAAATATCTGGAGAGAACTTTATGAATAAAGATGTACCCATAATTTGAAATGATGCATCTTTATGTTTATACACTATAAATAGTTATTGCATTTAAATATCCCAATGGTTAAAATGTTATAAATTTGGAAAATATTAAAGAAATAAGTATATACAGGAAATTGTTTATTTGACGTATACACTCATTTAGCATTTAAAATTTGAAATTTAAAATTTTTTTTTTCCCATTATGTAAAATAAAAATTAAATATGATATATTATATTTTATTTATTAAATTTTATTGCAAATTAAATGTTTAGAGGAAAAAAAAATAATAATTTATATTTATTTAAATATAATATTGTATGTTTTCGGTAAATGATGATTTGGGTAAATTTCCATCGCAGGCGAAATGGAAGCTGCTAAACGATTAATTTCATGTATATATATATATATATATACATATATATATATATTATATACATACATATATATATATATATACTCGGTCTGCTAATAATGTGATAAATAGTGTTTTTTATGAGAAAATCTAAGGCCAGACCAATTGGATTTTCTGTTTAACAAGAGATTTTATTGAAAAAAGAGAGGGAGGGGAGGGGGCAAAAAATAATTTACAAATTTTTAAATTATTTTACTATTAAAATTTTGAAAATAAGAGAGGAGGGAAGGAAAAAGTAATAAAAAATCTAAAAATTAGATTTCCATGGGGGGATTATATAAAAAATTTTTTTTAATATCTATACGAAAACAAAAATTTTTGGGGGGGGGAGGGATTTAAAAAAAACATAAAATTTTGTTTTTTTTTTGGTGTCTATTTAAATTTTTCGAGGGGAAGGGTTATGTTAAACAGAAAATCAAATTGGTCCGGCCTAACTGTGTGAAATATAAAAATTTCCTAATAAATATTGCTAGAATTTAAGATCAATTTAAGATCACATTTCACATTTTTCGTTCGGTGATGGGTATATCAATAAATTCATCGAACAAACGTTTATATTCTTCATCAAGGTCATTTGTATTATCAGATGGTTGATTTGATGAACCTTCATCGGCTTGTCGAAATGCAATAACATTTGGTCTTAGTCTCTTATAATCCTCAAAAATTTTTGTATATTCGTCTTTAACTTTTTCCGAGGCGATTTTCCAAAGTGATGAAAAATAATTTTCACGATTTTCTTTCCTTCTTTTTTTTTTAACTTTGAATGCCTCGCTACAATCAATCATAAAAATCATATACGAATTTTTTAAAGGACGTTTATATTTTCGTTTGATACTTCGATCAATTATCTCTTGAGCAGTTGATACTTTAATCTTGTGGTATTTATCAGATTCTGTAAGAACAATGACGCAAGAAATTTCGGAAATAAGGTACACTTCGTTTGTTTCTTGCATTTTAAGCATTTTGGGAGAGAAAATTTTTTGTGGATGGTGCGTATTTATATACAAAAGATCGGCAACTTATCAAAAATGATCTGAAACTTATTAACCAAATTAATATATTTCAAGACAATTAATAAAATCAAATTTTTATAATACCTTGAAATTTAGTACGACTACTTCCAGTAACACAAATGATTTTGTAGAATTTCTCATGAAAAAAGATTCTTTTTTAAAACATCAAACCAAATTTATAAGCTGTTCGTATATTGTATGTATTTTTGTCCTCTCTATAAACTTTTCCTAAATCATTAAAAAGATTATGAATTTCGTTTTTGGAATCATTAAATTAAAAATTTATGCATGTTCACGTGAAGAGTTATGTTTATGTAAAGCACAATAATACACCTTCATAACAGGTAAATGATATTTTAATCTTAAACCACGTTGTATTTTCGGAGTATAAAGAAGAAAATGCAAGAAACACGTACTTTGCATCCTTTAAAAGGCCGCGAAAAAAAGTGTTTTCGTAATAAACAGATCGACAAAAACTTATCCAAAATTTGAGCTCAAGACATTAGTTAAATTAATCATTTTCTTAATACCTTGAGATTCCTAGTACGACTACCCCCAGTAACACCAAATAACAATAACTTTTGATAAAAAAAAACTTCCGTTATAAACTTGTTAGAATATTAAAAGACAGTAAATTCACCGCATTAATTATCACAATAAGTACTATATTATAACTATTTATATTATACATTCGGTGTGACAGTTAAATCTAGTGAATCAAAAAATTCTCACTCCCATGTGATATTACGCAATTTCTGCGGCAGTGTCAATTTGCAAATAAATACGATATTTTTTTTTCCGTTTTCTTCAGTTCCTTTTTACATTCCTTTCTGCATCTTATCAGACTGAAAATAATTTTTTTCTTTTTTTTTCTTTTTTTCTTTTTTATAATTTGACGTGATAAAAATGCAGTGTTTTTATAACTTTAAAAAGGACACGTCTGAAAAACAAATCATAGTTTTAAAACCAAATTATGAGTTTTTAATGTGGGAACTCCAAATTAAAATGAAAAAGTACACCCCAAAAAATTTGAACCCACTCTCTCTCTTTTACGATCATTATGCAGAAGCAACGAAGAATTACTCACAAAAAAAATCTATTGAAAAATTTAAGTCAGAAATTATCAAGGCTTGGAATAATGCAGATAGAGAAGTTCGCATAAAATACAATGAACTTGCTTCACTGTTTTTTAATGCAACGCAAATTAATAATTTAGGTATTTATGGAGAAATTTTCTTTTTTTACCTTTTTTTTTTTTAAAAAAAAAAAACTAATTAGATGCTTATTTGATAGGGATGAATTTTGCTATGAAAGTTTATTTCAAACCTGAAATTGAAATCTTTTTTGATAAAAGAATAAATACATCAAAGACTATTTTGAAGATTTTACCGAAAAAGCAAAAAGTTTATTTAATTTTGTGTGAAGTAATTTCGAATAAAAAATTAGTATTTATAAAATTATTAATTCACTAGATTAATTAGATCGTTTATTATATGTTTAAAATTTTATTTATGTACTTTATGTATTTTTAATTATGTTTTTTATTTGTTTTATTTATGGTTTAATTTATGTTTTATTCTTCTCCGTGTGTTTTTTTTTATTTTGTATGTTCCTTAACTTATGCTTATGCTATAGATCAGTAGATATATGTTATACACAAGATTTTTCTTGTCTTATTTTTTTATTATAGAATTTTTTTTATTTTTTAAAGAAAAAAAAAATTAATTTTCGCGTTTTTATTTAGAAAAAAACTAACTTTATTAAATGGATTAAGTAAAATTTTGTTCGAATATACATGTTTAACCAATTACATTTTATTGATTGTATTTGCTAAAACATACTGTATATAAATTTAACCGATCAGAATACAGAATTGGATAATATTATTAACCGTAAGTGCAAATATTATCATGTGATTTCATGATGTTTGAAATAATAGTCTATTAATAGAAAAGAATATATAAAATGAAAGATATATTTATATTATTATTGCAAACAATATCAAAAAAAAAAAAAAATACAATATCAAATACAACATTAAAAAATCAAGATTGTCATGTCAATATCATATGGGGGTCACTAATATTCTTAAATAATAGTTTTCGTAGATCAAAGCGCTGTAAAAGTTCGATATTAAAACTAAAATAAATCACAATAATATCCAAACGGGCATTTTGAAAAAAATTTAAGATTATTAACATTATACTATTACATTATTACATACAAATTGTCGCAAATACTATCTTCTTCTACCATATGCATGTCGATCTTCACCGCATAATATATTTTTACAGTAAGGTGGTAGAAGAAAATAGCACCTGATGGTACAAGAACGATACATTTGCCAAATTGTCAGATATACACGTGAGAAACACTTGCGTCACCAAGCAGGTTGTCACACATTATTCAAACTAATAACAATGTCTTGTCCAAATTAGTTAGTATTAGTGATTTAAAAAACGTGATACTGAATCATTATATAAATACCCCGATTTCTCAAAATACGTTGCGTTTATTATCCGTTTTACTGATGATCAACTATGCTATCAAAAGTAAAAATTCTTTTAGATAGGACCGAACCTTCAAATAGGTTACACGTTCTTGCTCTTGATCTGGAAACTCGAAGTTATTTGAGTATTAAAATTTCCTCCCCCGAAGAAATTATTGAACGTGATATTAAACGTAATTATAAAGACATCCTTAATGCATACATGCTATTTATGATTGATTTTCAAACTGCATTCAAAGCAGCAAAAAAGTCAAATAAGCAATTTCGTAGTAATTCAAAGTCCTTTAAGAAACCTTTATTATTTTGGGGATCTTCACCAAGCGAAGTCACAGATGAATATAAGAGAATTTTTCAAAATTATAAAAAATTAAAACCACAAGTTCGTGATTTCATTCCCTTCCGCCCTAAGGGAAATGCAAATAAAAATAACGATCAACCGGAACTTGAAAAAGGTCAAGATAAATCGCCAAACGATATAAATAGTTTAACCCCTCAACCAGAAGCTATTCAATCCGAAAATCTCGAAAATCTCGAAATTGACAAAAATAATTCGCCTAATGACTTTCTTCAACATGAATTTATCCGAAACCCTTCTTTTGACTATTTTGATTCTGTATATAATGATGAAAATTTAGGTGTGTTTAAATAATCTATAATAATATTTTTAGAATAATTCGTCTTACACAATTTTCAATTTGAAAAATTCTGATATTTAGATCAAGATAATTCGTTCAATAGCGCAAATGTTCAACCAGAAACTATTCATTTTGAATCTTTCGAAGATTCATCAGGTCAAAATAGTTACATAGATTACATTAATCTTCAATTAGAAGCTATTCCTGAAAATGCATATTTAACAATTAATATAGGAGAGAATGAGAATTTGTTTTATTTGGGTAAATCAATTTAAATAATATTTCATATGCATCATTTTATCAACGTCTTAATCTGCCTAACATGCAAATAATAATTTCAATTTGAAAATTTCGATTCTAGGTCAAGACGATTCTTCTGACAACACACATAATTTGATTCTTCAGCCACAGTTTGAAAATTTCGAAGCTACATTTCAAAACGACAATTATACGAATAATCTTCTCTTTCCATCGGAAACTATTCACTATCCTTTTGCTGATTTCGAAATTGGCTATTAGCGTTACACAAATTCGTACAGATTTCTTACACAATATAGTAAAGTAAGCAATATATGAATGATTCAACATGCAATATGTTTTAATATTATAGCACAATTTGATATATAATATATGAATAATAAGTATATGAATGATTAAGGTTAGTTAATAATGTTAATAATCCAATAATGAATTCGTAACATCGTAATATTAGAAAAAAAATAATTCACGATATGGATAAATATTTAAGTTAATTCTTTTTAAGATATAGAACCATTGTATTTTTATTAATAAGAAATTTATTTTCGTTTATTATGAATCACCATAAATTAGTATAATTATATATCGATATATTACATAAAATTATATTACACTTGCGAATGCGGGACAGAAGAATTTCAAAATTCAGTTTACTACTACTCGTGCAAATCTTAATCGTAAGTTTGATTAGTATATTGGTTTTGGAACCTCGCATCACTCGTTTTAACTTTTTTCGTCATATTTCATACACATATGCATAAAAACCATATGAAATATGCATCAAAATTATTTAAATTTAGCAATTAGTTAATTATTTATTTACTTATTATATTGTTATTTTTATTTTTGTTTTTATGTGTGGAACAACGGGGTACGCTTGACATGTTAATTTGACCAAGTATGATTTTCCTTTTATTTGCGTATTATTTTAACAATAAATGTATTATATAGTAATGATATGTAATAAAATTTATTTTATACGATATTTAATTTTTCATTTTCTAGATAAGAAGCTGAAATTTACTTTAAAATCCTGGAAGCCAAAGCAAAACGTAAAAAAGAAGGAATTTTAATTTAAATCAATCTTTTCCTAAAGAACAAGAAAGAAAGAAACCGCCTTCCTTCTAAATAATGGAAAAAAAGAAAAACTCAAAATAAAGTTTGAATGAAACTTTACAAACGTGTTACTATGCGTGATAGCTGGATTTATATTCTTAAAATTTCTTTCTTTAAAATAAAGGAAAACTAATTCATACTTAACGAGATATTTAATGCTTTGTATATAATTTTTACAAAAGCTCAACGTCCATGACTCCCGTCGACATAAAGGTAAATAGGTGTCATGTTCAGAGCATACAATGTTTTGACGTGGTCAGTTAATCGCACAGCGAAAGAAATAGTATGCAATAAGTTAGTACTGCAGGAATTGAATAATAAAGATGGATAGCTCAGATTGTTCTATTTTACTGATATAATTAATTGCATAATTGGTTAATATTAAACAGTTAATGTGCGTTTTCAGAATCATAATTTAATGCAGTTAAAAGTTTCAACAATAATCGTTATTCTATTGGCTTGCAGCTTGCTGTATGTAAGTGGGCGGTAACGAGGAATTTGTTGGTTTGTTATTATAATTAAAAAACGATTGGATCTGTTTTAGACTCTAGAACCACAATAATATTTATTATGAAGAAAATAAAATAAGCATTCAGTAAACATTAATTAACTTTTGGTTCTACAGTATATGTTATATCATAGCGCCCATATTTAAAAGCGTTCCAGCATGTATATTACTAATAAATACAAAAGTACCGAGAAGATAATATTATATATCCCGGATTATTTGTAGATAGTTTATGATAACATTATATGTTTATATTAAATTTATAAATTCATTGTAATTTAGACAAATTATGACTGCATTATTCAAAGCTTTGACAAGTTTCCGATTCAAAATTTTCAACTTTTATCTTTACAATTTTCGTGAAGGGTTCATTGTTCCGTATAATGAGCTTAATTCGATTAGAAGTTCCAAATTAATGATATTTGTTTCAATGTAATGAAAATTATAAAAGAATAAAAATTCTTTGAGTCTGTTTGAACCTTCCTTTATATATATTAAAAGTAGGATAAATTTGGAAATTTTAAAAATATAACAAATGGAATGTTTTTTATATTACCTTGATCATTCTCAATTAGTAGAATTCAGAATGATATAGAATCTTTAATTTTCATTAATGTCTTGATTTCAACTAATTTGGTAATATAATTTGCAGATCTTTAATTAGCGTAACCTGAAAAATGACAGCATTACGCAAATTAAATTATGGCACATGTGACAGATAGTGCGAGACGAATAGAATTTTGATACAATAAATTGGAAAAACGAAGGTGATGATGAAAAGTCACGTGGATTTCGTGTTTTTTTTCAAGCTGGATAGAGAATCTTTAATCCTCATTAATTACTTGATTTCAACTAATTTGGTAGTATTATTTGCAGATCTTTGATCGAATATATAAGTCGCTTCTCCAATATTAAAAATTAATATTCTTCATCAGACGGAAATAATAAGTATATGAAATTTTTAAAAATGTCAAAAATACAAATTTTCTTGAATACTGAAGACTCTTCAGAACGATTATACGTCGTCGCTCTTGCACTTAAGACTCATACATTCTTTAACATTAAAATATCATCTCCAAAAGAAATAATAGGAAAATATAAAGATTCCTTAAAGAATGGATATATGATTTTTATGGTTGATTGTAACGAAGCATTTAAAATTGCAAAATCAGAAATAAATTTTCGTAAAAATTCTGAATGTTTTAAAGATTTTTCATCACTTTGGGCCAAAGCCCCCAAAAAAGTTAAAAATGAATATAAACAGGTCTTTATTAATTATAGGAAATTAATCCCAATAAATCAAAATTTTATTGCATTTCAATATCAAGAAAATGCGAGTAAAAATATCGATGAAAAACTCATTTTAAAAAATTCCAAGGTTCAAGATGATTCGTCCAACAACAACTTTAATTCTCAACCAGAAACTACTCAATTTGAAAATTTCGAAAATATATTGAACCAAAATAATTCATCTAATCACTTTTTTCAATCTACTGGCAATGTTGATTTTGCAAACAATATTTTAGAAGGGAATGAAAATTTGTTTCATTTAGGTATGTGCTTATGTATGTTAATTATTTTTTTAATCTTTTAATTCTCCTAACATTAATTAATGATAACTTTGTTTCTCAGTTCGATTTGAAAATTCTGACGATTCTATTATTATAAATAACGTGAATTATCAACCAGAAGCTACTCAATTTGAAGCAGCGTTAGTTCAAGATAGTTATAATAACATTATTCCCGACAAAATTGGTATTGCAGAGGAGAATGGGAATTTGTTTTACTTAGGTATGTTGAAATTATTTACATTATTTGATGAATTCAACCAACACCTCATTAAATTTGAAATTTCGATGTTATATTAATTTAGACTCAAATAACTTGGTTTCTCAACCGGAAGCTATTCAATTCGAAAACTTTGAAGCTACGTTAGGTCAAAATAATTCACTTAATAAGACAAATAATTTCATTCAACCAGAATTTATTCAATATAATAATGTTTATTTAGGTAAGCCGACATTACTTTATTTTTGTTACAAAGATTCGTGTTAATCTATATGAATCTATTAAAGATTATGGAATATTCAATCTTTCGGTTCCGCAACTTTTATATGATTAAGAATTAATTAATTATTTTATGATTTTTACTCATTTATATAATATATAGATATAAAGATATGTGTATCTAGTAATATTTCTTAAGTTCATTTTTTACGCTTTATAAATTCAATATATTAATTAACAGATAAAATTTTTAGTAAATTTAATATATCGAAATTTATCATAATATATACACATTATTTTTGTAATTAAACGACAAATTTTGTTAATTAATGGGGAGCAAAAGCGATACAAGATTTCATGAGAACTGAGAAGCGAGAGTACGTTAAACTAACAAACCTATTATCAAATTTCAGAATTATAGAAAGTAGTATCGCTTTGATGACAATTTTATACATTGACTAAATAACTTAACAAAAATATTTCTCATTGTTGTTCATGAAAGTTATAACCCTTCGATCGTAATGCGAGTAAATATGCTTGCAAACTTTTTGTAAATTATTACAAAAGTAACCAGAATCAACAAAATATTGTATTAGGAATCTCTTCATCTATATTTAAATTTTTGTGTAATAAAATTTTTAATTTTGTGGTTAATATGAAGCTTGCTATCTTAGAACTCTTAATTTTTACATGTAATCGAAAAAAAGATTTGGTTATAAAATAAATTGGGAAGTTAAAATACGTAACGAGATAAACCAAAATTTATAAAAAAAAATAGCGAAAATAAGAATATACCGAAATAAACTAAGTTATAGATAATACTACATAAAATGTCATCAAAAAAGTTACATCAAAAATATATAAAAATAAACGATTTACATATGATTTTCTTACATATGTCGACGTTTTTAAACTACGATTCGATCAAAAAAGTTACGTATGTTTTTTTACTTATATCCGAACGTTCGAAAGTTTAAACTACGATAATAATTAAATGTCATAATGTCATCAAAAAATTTAGAAGCGGTATTTAAAAAATCTATAGTGGAAGTTATGCTTATCTATAATATAAATCCATAGTGAAATCATAGTGTATATAATTAATGCTTATTTGCTTATTGTAGTCATATTGTATACGTTGTACATTCGCATTCGCTTTAGTAACGGTTGTAACGGTTGATGATGATTTGAATAATAAATCGAAAAACCTTTGAGACTTGATTATCCCTTTGAGAGTTATTTTTGGTTATTCTTGGAATAAAAGTGATATCAATGTTATATATCTGATACGTCGAGACTGGATATTCGTTCATAACTAATTTATTTGTGTGAAAATTTTTATTAAGATTATAAAAAATTTTGATACTATAAGTTTGTATATTTAAATAGTTGACTAAATTTAACTGAAAAGCTAATTTTTCGTATAAAAAACGAATTTGGTTTTCAGCATATTTCCAAATTTTCTGAATTTCCACGCTTTGTTCAACTCCGTTTCTAATAGGTCTTTGCATATATTTTTTTTGAGCTGCTAAATAGTGACGGTAAAAAAGTTGGAATCCGGTTATGTTTTTTACCCCTCTGTTTTTTCTCTTAGAACGTCTTGTATTTCTGTTATTAGCAATAATTGGAGGAAATTTCCACATCAAAAATTCGCAATTTGGCTTAAGAACCAGAATGTTTCTATTATGATGCTTATCGAATTTTATTAATGTTCGAGTAGAGTAGTTAGAGATCATTATTCCTACTCATACATTAAATATTTTCGTTTATTTCAAAGGATAGGAATTCGTGGTTTATTTAAATAATAGATTTGTTATTCGTTTATAGAAAGATCATCTAAAATGTTTAAAAGGATTACTAAATTTATTCTCATTTAACCCTGAGACAACTAAATTAGGCGCATTGTTATAACAACAAAATATATAATTCCCTGGCTTCAACTTTTTTGTGAATGTGTGCCATTATGCAGCTTTGTGCAAGTTATACGATATGCAATTGCATATTCTAATCATGTATATAAATAATTAGTTTCTCAAAATATTTTATGATAATAAGAAATGGTCGAGCCACTACCAACAATTTTTCTTGATGAGAATGGACCTTCTAAAAACATTCTTGTCCTTGACCATAAGTATAATAAGTTCTTAAGTATTAAAATTTCGACCGCAAGAGAAATTTACGACCGTAACTATAGAGACATACTAAATTCTTACATGATATTTAGTATTGATTGCTGTTCTGGATTTAGTTTGGCGAAATCGAATAAAAATTATAAACAATTTTCATATTCTCCTAAAGATATACCTCTTTTTTGGGAAAACTCCCCAAAAGACGTAAAAGACGAATATGAGAATATTTATATAGGTTTCAGAAATTTTAAACCTAAAGTTAAAAAATTTGTTATGTATGATCCTTCAGAAAAAAACGAGAAGAATTTCAGTAAAACGGCTGAAACCAAAAATTCGGGTGGTCAACTCAATATCAATACTACTATACCTTCTGACTTAATGGAATCAATATTTAACTACGTAGAGGAAAATGGGGTCATCCCAATTTCAGGTACGTTCATTACGAAATAATTCTTTTTTTATATTGTACAAGTTATTTGTATTGACTTTTTTTTTTAAAATTTGAAGATCCTTATCATTCTGAGTATTACTCACTCTACAATAATTCTTCTAAAAAAATGCAATGAATTTTATTTCATAAATCCGTAAATCGCAAATTCTTAATTCGTAGCCGAAGATTTTTTCGCAAATTTAATTAAATTCAGAGGGATGTTTGGGATGTTTTCGCATGTGTTATTCTGATGGTACAAAAAAAAATAGCTTCGCAAATTTTAAGGGGTGTTTGTTTATCACGTGTTTCTTTCGTAAATTTACGTGTTTTTATGATTTCTATGGACGCAAAAAAATATACAGTATATCATCATTTTAAGGTTTGTGGCGCAGCAATTCGTGTCACGTTAATAAGTCTTACAAAATAATCATTAAACTCATCAATTTAAAGCGGGTTTTATTGTTTTATTTTCAAGAATCATAAATAAGAAATTTCTAGATTTAAGACATTCTTATGATTACTAATCAAAAAAAAAATAAAATAAAAAAAAAATAAATAAAAAAAAAAAAAAAATAAAAAATTAATAAATAAATAAAAATAAAAATTTAAGCTGAAAACATCAATATTATAAAACTTGTTTATAAATTAATAATGGAATTTTAGCTTGTCTAATCTAAACCTTTTTAAAAGCGCGGTGAAAAGTTTGGATAATGTTTTTTTCAATTTGTCATACTGCACATAATGCATCCCCCCCCCCCCTCCTCCCCTCCTTTCGGTGTTAACCATACAATACATACAATATTAATTTTTTTTATTTTATGAATAAAATAAAATGTAGGAATATAAAATTTTACTGATCTATTCATGCTGCCGTAATGTTAATTTCACAAAATTCAAATATATTAGATAATTGAATGAATAAAAATAACAAAAAGAAGAAACCTCTGTTTAATATTTAATTAAACATACACTTGATTCAAGGACTATGTAATGGAAAATCAACAGGTATTCGCAAATAAATATCCTTTTGGATAATAATAAAGATGGGTTGGTTAATTAACTTCAGTCGTTCATAACAGGTCATACTTCTGGAAGAATCGAAATATTCACAGCCTTACAAAAATTCAAAAAAAGAAAGATAATATTTATGTAAATAATAGTTTCGAAATATCATTTAACTCGCAAAAACTCATACCCAAATTATAAGCCATATTATAAGCAGCATTATCGCATGAAAGATATTGTAGTTGAGGAATATTATAGTCTATGTTAGTAACTTCAGAACTATCAAACTGATTAGTCTCTGAAATCATATTAATATTAAATTGATCAAGTGTAGTTTCAAAATTATCAAATTCTGGCCCTTGAGGAATTAAGTAATTTGATTCACCCGATAAATTATATATATTATCCGATACCTCAGTATTTCCAAATTGAATTGTTGAATTCAAATCATTTGTGTTACTATTATCAATATCTAATAGAGTTTCGGAATTATCGAGTTCTGGTTCGTCGTATTGAGATTGAGAAGTCGAGCAATTTATATTATCGGATAAATAATCCTGATCCTGCATAATCACAGGATTCTCTGTTTCTGGTAGAAAAATATTGTTACGCAGATTAACTTGATTAACTTGGTTGTAGGTAACTTCGGAATTTTCGAAGTTTAGTTCTCTGCTTTTACTTTCTTGCGGATAGCAAGTAATGAAACTGAGTTTTTTTGGTTTCAATTTTTTAAATTCTGTAAAAACTTGCTCGTATACGTCTGTAACATCCTTTGGTGAAATTTTCCAAAGAAATGAAGTGTTTTTAAAAGATCCCAATTTTTTTCGAAATTTCTCATTTGATTTTGCTTCATTGAATGCATCGCAAAAATCAATTCTAAATATCATAAACGCATTAAGTATATCTTTATAATTCCGATTGACTAATTCCTCAGCAAAGGATATCTTAACATTCAAGTAACAATGAGTCTCACTGTCGAGAGCAAGGACATGTAGCCTTTTCGACGGTTCAGTTTTATCCAAAAGAATTTTTATTTTTGCCATATTATTAATAAGGAAGGTATTTATTATTTTGTTATCAAGAAAGAAATGGAATGAGTTTTTTATATATCTTAATGTACATCACATGACTTTCTGTAATTAATTTTTGTACAATTCCTAATATAGAAATTTTAAGGATATTATTAAAATATCAGTTTATATTTCGGTTGACATTTCCATTTGTAATCCTGTGCTACTTTATTGAGTAACGTTATACTAACGTTAAATTTCTTATATATAATTTGAGATAGGTTTTACTCGAAAAAACAATTTTACTGAAAAATGAGGTTTATATATGATTTTGACAAAAATACATCCGAAAAAAATATAATTGTTCTGTTATCAAATCATCAATTTTTAACGTGGAATTTACCTCCTATGATCATTGGTAACTCAGAGCCTTTTCAGCTCTTCAAACAACATTATTTAGAGGCAAGGGGGGATCGTATTTTACATGATTCTGAAGTTGAAGAAATTATTGAAGCTTGGAATTCTGGCATCCATGTTCGTGAAGAATATGAGAAGCTTTGTTCTTCATTTCAAGGTTTGTATGATATTCCTCACATTGATTGCGCAAAAATTAGAACTACTACCAGAAATAATTCAAAGAAACAATTATTTAGATAAAGTTTCTGCGCCACAATCAGAAACTAAGCGAGGAGACTTTTCAATTAAGGTATTGGCCATGACTTTTTATAGGATTATTTGTAAATTCTATTTTAATAACAATAATTCTTTATTCATAGCGGATGGCACGTACAGAGTCTTCAGAAGACAGGTTATGGACAGATGATAAAAGACTTATAAAATGTTCATTTAGTTATGAAGATAATGTTTCATTTTCAAATTATGATCATGGAACACATGAATATAATAACAACAATTGTTTCTCTTTGTTATATCGATATAATAATCAATTGCTGCGCCGCATAATTTTTCAAAACACTATACCTCCTGATGTGTTGGAAAAATTCATTCGAATTATTAAAACCAAAAAGCGCAATATCAATAATTGTAACAATGATAAGAAAACAGCTGATAAATGCTTAATTAAATATTTGGAATATGCAGGCTATACTTATATAAAAGCATTATTTACTTCCTATAACTTATTTAATAATGAACCAAATCAAATCAAGATGGCTTTGCATATTGCATTTGGCCTACAACCCAGGGTAATCTAGTAATCTATTATGTTTTAATTCTTATTTTTAATTTTTATAATTAATTTTTGTTTTATTTGTAGCAAACTTTAAGTGATGATATTGATTATATTATTAATAATATATCATCAAACCCAGAAATGATCATTACATTATTCCATATAATTTGGAATTGTATCAAGCGGCAAAAAAATCAAAGACGATCCGATTTAAGATTTTCAATCATGGATGATGAGAAATAAAAAACATATGGTTTGCTGTTTCTTTCATCGAATCAATTTTTATCGCTCGGATTTCTATGTCACAGTCCTTTGAAAAAAATTTCTTTATTCGCCGTACGTTCAAGGGTTTGTAGGTATTTCATATGTCAAGGGTAACTACTTTCTTACGTCATATGAATTTTTGAGTAACTACATTATCCGATTATATTTGACTACATGATTTTTATTGATTTTTGCTAACCCTCCCCTTAAGAAATTACGTAATGAATGACATTGCTCTGGCTCATGTTATAATGTCTGCAACTCGCTTTTAATTCTTTTTATTTGTATTTTAATTTTTATTTTATTAGTATAATTTATTATGCAAAATATCATCTGAACTGCTTCAATATTTTATATTTTATGTTATTCATATTTTATGTTAAATACATCTTTTAGCACGGAAGTTAAGAAATTTTAGGTAGAAATATAAATTTAAATAATTTGTAGTTCTACTAATTAAGAGAAAATTTCTAATAATCTTAACGGAGGGAATCCCAATAAGTGATGTGACAAGCGCAGTATATGTCTAGGATCGCGTCTACCTCCACACTTTTAGGTAAGATATTTTTGATCCGTGCAATCAATCTTTATAATGTGTAACCTAAGATTTTGCATACAGGAGCCAATATATACTTCACTGCCCAAACACTCACAAATATGGAAATATTGGGAATCTTCCAGTTAAATGTAGTTATTTTCATTTAGAATATTAATTATGTATATTATTCTCTTATGTACAGATAAAAAAAGTCGGATTGTACTTTTGTAACTATTTTCAATTTTTTACGAACTAAACTTGTACATATTTTTTACACTGTCAATTGAAAAAACACTCAATCTTAATCACGTGATCTAAATAACTATAAGTTTCATCAGGTGACTAGCATAATTGGGGGCACTTCCCCAGTAACACCACTAAATTTTTCACCCCACGTGACCTAATAATATTCATCACCTGCATCACACCCCACCGCGTTTTCACTGTTTATATTTATCTGAGGGACAGTTTTTTTTTGCCTTCCAAAATTAGAGGTCGTCTAAAGCGGGGGCAAATCACGTGATACGATTTCGGGATTAGTCGGGAATGTCGGTTTAATTTGTGTTACCATTACAACATCATGCATTTATTTATTTTTTTTTTCTCAAA